>CAUYQU010021621.1:0-71788 GCA_963574635.1 Cheracebus regulus
CTGTGATTTCTGCACATTGATTTTGTGTCCTGAGACTTTGCTGAAGTTGCTTATCAGCTTAAGGAGATTTTGGGCTGAGACAATGAGGTCTTCAAAATATGCAATCATGCCATCTACAAATAGAGACAATTTGACTTCCTCTTTACCTATTTCAATACCCTTTATTTCTTTCTCAGTCTCAGAGAGAGAAAACACGGCAAAGATAACATTAGAATTTTTAATAATTAAGGAAAATCACGAATCCTCAACTTTAGAAAGCACAGTCTTAAGCATGATATATAAAAATAAATCCATGATAGGCACAGTGTAACGCAACCATAGAATCCTCAGAGACAAAGATGAATCTTAAGCTGCAGCCACAGCAGACAGAGAAATTCCTACAAAGCAACAATAGACCGGAAGACAGAACGCAGACTTTGTCCAAAGTGCTGAGAGAAAAATCACAGTCCTTCTAGGATCTTCTGCTCAGTGAAGCTAAGCTATCAATCAGACAAGAACAAAGGGAAAATACAGATTTTCTTTCCTTTTCTTTCTCTCTCTCTTTTTTTTTTTTGTTGAGAGAGAGGTTTTCACTTTGTCACCCAGGCTGTAGTGCAGTGGTGCAATCTCAGCTCACTGCAACCTCCACCTCCAGGGTTCAAGCAATTCTTCCACCTCAGCCTCCCAAGTAGCTGGGATTACAGACATGCACCAAGACTGCCAGCTAATTTTTGTATTTTTTGGTAGAGATGGGGTTTCACCATGTTGGCCAGGCTGGTCTTGAACTTCTGACCTCAAGAAATCTGCCTGCCTCCGACCTCCCAAACTACTGGGATTACAGGCATGAGTCAGTGAGCCCGGCCAAGATTTTTGAAAACTTAGATAGCTTATTCACGGTAGGTCTTCTCTGAAAGAACTTCTAAAGTTTGTAATTCAGGGAGAAGAAAGTTGAACTCAGAATCAAGAACTGATAAGGAAAGAGAAATAATGAATAAAGAAACAAATAAAAGAGTAATTAATTATACAAATACAGAATGAAACAATAATAGTAGCACTAATGACTAATTAAAGAGTAAAGAAAAGGAATCAAATTACCAAAAAGTAATGTTTTGGCATTAGTCATGCTAAAGAATTCTAAAATCCTTGTATTGGAAGGAGGGCGAGAGTAATGAAGCAGCAGCAGCAATAACAATAATAACATTTAATTGAAAAGCCTGCTCTACACATGGCATGGTCTTAAGCCTTTTTTTTTTTTAAATGTAATTAACTTATTTCTCAGAACAGCCCTGTGAGTTTGATATTATTATTGTTACCATTTTATCAAAGGGGAAAACTGGCCCTCAGGAGGCTAAAAGTGACTTCCAAGGGACACAGTGGGGTGTGGCTGAGTTGTGATTCAAACTGGCACAGCCAGGTTCTGAGCAGGTTTTCTTAACCATGGCAATATTAAATTGACACTTGGTTAAGAAGTGTGTTAGCGTTTTAGGAGAACCATTAAAAGAACAGAAATAGAGTTTATAGCTTCTAAATCAGTTGAGCAAAAATTAATGAAAAATATTTGATCATATCAAAAGAAGACAGGAAGAGAAAAAAATCATAGAAAAAGCATAATAAATAAAAAAGAATCATACAGAAGATATAAATCCAAGTATATTAGTAATATCAACAAGTGTAAGCAACTAATGGTATGTTTTGGGGAGAGAAAAGCAGAATGGTTAAATTGAATTTAAAAAAATCCATATGCTGCAGAAAGGAGACAAACCAAGGAAACAAAAAAGATGAAAGTAAAAGAATGGAAAAAGATGTGCCAGGCAAATCTAACCAAAAGAAAACTGGTATCAGTAAATTAGAACAGGTGATATTTTAATTATTATCTATTTAATATTTGACTTTAAGGTAAAAATCATGTTTAGCGATAAAGAAAGTCACCAAATAATAATAAAGGGTTAAATTCTCCAGGAACATACAACAGTTTAAACCAACTAGAACATAACACTAGAGTCTTAAGGCCCATGAAACAATAAAACAAAACATGACTGAATTACAAGAAGAAATTGAGAAATCCACAATTGTAATGGGAAAGTTCTCTCAGTGAACAATAAATAAAGCAGACAAAATTTAGTAAGGCCATAATAGATCTGAAGAACACAAATGATAAAGCAATCTTCATCTAGTGAATATATACAGAATCCTTAACCAAACAATAAGCAAATACATATTTTTATATGGAATATTTGTGAAAATTGACCATGTGTTACCTAGACTAGGACAAATTTCAAAGAATAAGTATCATACAAACCACATTCTCTTACTACAACAAGATCAAATTATAAATTAAAAACAAAAATAACAACTTGGACATATATATAATATTTTAAAAATACTTCTGAATAGCTCATAAATGTAAGAAAATCATAATAGTTAGAAAACATTTAGGACATCAATATTAAAATATAGATAAAAATTTGCAAATTCAGCTAAAATAATACAAAGAACAGGTGTTATATCCTAAAATGCTTATATAAGAAGAAACCTAAAAACTTCATTTTAAAAAGTTAGAGAAATTATAGCAAAATAATTGTGAGAAAATGGAAGAAGAAACTAACATAGAACACAAATAAACATAGAACAAAAGGGCAAAAAACATAAAATAATAAAAAAACTAAAATATTTGACAAATCTCTGGCAAGAAAAAAAAGCACAAACATTACTAGGACCTAAAAAAAACATATAACAAATTCAGCCTACATTTGTAAAAATTGTAAGAAAGACTTCTAAATTTTTATGTTCCTCAAAACAAACTCTCAAGAGATATAAAGCAAAATGGGAACAATATTCTAGTCCAACTAGAAACTAAGGTTAAAAAAATAAAAATAGGAAGAAATAAGAAGAGAAACAAATCTATAATCACAAGAGGGAAATTTGAATACATTTTTCTCAGTTATTGACAGAAATCGCCTTCAAAATAATTAGCAAAATTATATAAGATTTGAGCAATGTCATTAGCAAATGTGGCTTAGTAAATATATACAGAATGGAATGACAAAGTCAATGAGAGCACAATACAAATTCTTTTCAAGCACACCGAGTATCTATAAAAATTGACCATTTTTATGATGACCGTAAACGATGAACCATTTTTTTGGACAGGGCCATAAAGCCAGTTTCAAGAAATTTCAAAGATTGAAATCATACAAAGTATATCTTCTAACTATAATGCCACTGAGCTAGAAATCAACCAAAAAGAAACTAGAGAAACCCCACATGTTTGGAAATGAGTAAAAACACACTTCTAAATAACCTGTGTATAAAAGACAAAATCACAATGAAATATTGGAAAAGAATACTATCAGAATGATAACAATACTACGTATCAAAATCTGTGGGATATAGCCAAAATGTTACTTAAAATATGTAGCCTTATAAGGATATATTAGGAAAAAAGGAGAAGAAATTAATAATTAAGCATTCATTCCAATAAGTTAGTAGGACAACAACAACAGTAAATTAAATCCAAAGATATTAAGAGGGAGCTGGTGCTGAGGAGAGAGCCCCTTACCAGCTTGCCACCATATGCTCCATCTGGATACTACACAACTCTGTCCCTCAGAGAACCCTGACCAGTTCTGGTGCAGTGGTATGCCCCTAAGTGGACTTGCTGTTTTGAAGGCTAATCCTCAGGATCACCTGATTGCTCTCTATCAGCCTGCCAGGCAGATATCTGGAGCTGGACCTAGGGACTGGGGTTCTGTGGGCTAGTGTGGGCTAAGGCTATTCCAAGGAAATGGACAGAAGATTGAAAGAGGTGTCAGGGGCAAGTCAGCATTTGCTATCCACTTTATTTAGTCCTACTTTTTCCCAAAGTGTGATCCAACCATTGAAAATTTATGCATAGAGCCATGTGTAATTGCTAGCAGAGCAGAAATGTGTGATTCATCAAGAGCAGCTTGGGTACACTGGGATAAGAAGAATTTGGAGTCATGAAAGAATAGCATATGAAGAGCAAAGCAGGTTTCCCATGAGCCTTCTTAGTCTCTCATGGAGGTGGTTTTGAAGAACTGTCTTTTTGAAAATGACATATAAATAAAATCAATGACAAATTCTCAGAGTAAAGCACTGAGCAAATTTCCAATAATTTTGGTTGGAAACAAAGCCAATGTGGACTTTGCAGATAGATAATTCTGAATAAAGACCACAGCTACTATGACATCTAAGGTAGGACTAACTACATAATTTGTGGAACTCAATGCAAAATAAAAATGTCAAGCCCCTTGTTCAAAACTTATTCAGAATTTCAAGATGGCAGCAGCAAAATATTAAATCAGCAGTGCTGATCTTACATCCTGTGACTTTACTAATCTCACTTATATTAGTTCTAGTAGATGTTCCCTCTTTAAAAGATACTTGGATATTCTACATAGACAATCATACTATCTGTGACTAGAATAGTTTTATTTCTTCCTTTCTAATCTCTGTGACTTTTATTATCTTTTCTTGCTTATTGTCCTGGGTAGAATTTTTAGAATTATGTTGAATAAGAGTGGTAAGTCCAGATATCATTGCTTTCTTCCTGATTTTAGGAATAAAGCTTTCAATCTTTGACCATTTTGTATGATTTAGCTATAAGGTTTTTGTAGATGCATTTTATGAGGTTGAGAAAGTTGCCTTCTTATTCCTAGGCTGCTGATAACTTTCATTATGGGTGGTTTTGAATTTTGTTAAATGCTTTTACTATATTATATGATCATGAGATTTTTCTTCTGTGGTTATTATGGTGGATGGCATTGACTGGTTTCCAAATACTGAAACAAGTCTTGCTATTCCTGGATAAACTGCATTAATTCTGATATTTTATTTTTTTTCATGTATTCCTAGGTCTGATTGCTAATACTTTGTTGAGGATCTAAGCTCATGAGGGATACTGCTCTGTAATTTTCTTTTCTTGCACTGTCTTTGTCTGGTTGCTAAAATCTCTAAATACAATGTGTATTTCTATTATTAATATTTTTCTTTCTGCTGTATCAGTTTTTGCTTCATGTATTTTGGAGCTATGTTATTTGGTGCATTTACCCCTAAGATTACTATGCCTTCTTGATTGACTTATTCCTTTATTGGTGTATAATGTTCTTTGTCCCTAGAAATTTTCTTTGCTCTGCAGTCCAATTTATCTAATATTCATATATAGCCATTTCTGAGAATTATGAACTCCTCTCACGAGCATAAACTCAGAAATTCTTTAAAAAGTCAAAAACTTAGTTCAGTAATATCTGTAAAGATGATATATTATGATCATGTTGTATTAATTTCAAGGATGCCAACGTTTAATTTTGGAAAATAAGAGATTAAAGGAGAAAGTCAAATTGTCTCAGTAAATGAAAAGAACAATTTTGATAAAAACTCAACATTTACTTGTAATTAAACATACCTTTTAGCAAGTAGAAAGAATAGTCATGTAAGTAATACTAACTGCTCTTACAAGCAAAGCAAAAATCTTCATGGCTTACTTGTGGCAGTGATGGAGGCAGTGAGCATGGTGGTACGATCTGTGGTGTGATACCTGGCAGAGCCTACAGTGGTGTCTACCTTGCAGTAGCTATGCAATCTCCAAAGCTGATTCTTTGGCTCTCTGGGGAGTCTGTGAGCTACACAATATCCTTTATTACACTTATTTTCTGCTTAGTCTTGTGAGAATTAATTTCTATTGTTTCCACAACTAAGAATTTTGACTGATAGAAAATGTGGTGCCTGATGTATACCCTGCTAAATACAAAAAAGAGAAACTGGCTTAAATGGAAGAAGTAGGTAGTTGAATAGTAAGGACACAAATATTTCAAATTGGAAGGTTGATAACTTTTATTATTTTGTGGCAAAATGTTTGTTAAACTGTTGCCTGTTGTCTTTTGAGACATTGATCATATGCCAACCATATGGCATATGTCAGAAGAAATAGAGAAACAAAAATCACAGCACTGGGCTCCTTTTAGTAGTCAGCAAAGTTCTGAAGAAGAGAAATAAACTCAGGTTAGGAGAAGACCAGATCAAGGTCATGGCCATCACATAATTAGTTAAGATCTCTGAAATAATTAAGGTACATTTTTGGGCTTCTAGAAAACTTTAAATGTGTAGTACCTTAAAAGCCAGGTGTGCCCAATTCTTGTCACTAATTCCTCATCAGAATTGTTGTGTGATTTTTAATACACAGAGTTGACCAAAATAAAAACCTTCCATTTATTTTTGAGAGATCTGTATTAGCAAAAGTACCACCAGTCTGGACTAAAAGGGACTGACTATTCAAGATATAGAAATACTTCTAAGCTTCCAACTTCATATGGAAAGAAAGAAAAAAGATAAGGCTATGCAGCCACCAAGAAGTGCACATTTTCCAAAATGCCTTTTTCAGAAGGGCACTTGAGAAGGACATAACCCAAAGAGTGTTATGGAGAAGAAAAGACCTTTCAGTGGTTGGATCCAAGAGTCACCAAGAGCAATGAATTGATGCAGAAATATTAGCTCATTGTGGGAAAAGTAAAAATAGAGATGAACGAAAAGAAACTCTCATCCTACCACCCTATCATAGACACAATTAACCTTGAGTGCTTTGGTGTATAGAATTCCAGACTTTCCCCGGTGCCACCAATAACTTGTGCCCTTCTGTGTAGCCTCTCTTAATGCTCCTGTAACTCTGTTCTTTGCATCGAAGGAAAAGCCACATGTGGTGCCCCTCTCTCCAGTATTCTTGAAAAATGCTCAACCCTGGGCTTTCTGGGCAGCTAATTGGGAGTTTAGAACACCTTTTGTCATTGCCTTTGAGATCTCGGCTGGATGCCACGCTGGGCTCCTCTCTGGCTCAGTACCCTCCTCTCCTGGCTTTCTTCACCACCTCTGGTCAATGAAACTTGATTGATCATCGTGCCAAGCACTATGCTTGGTGCTGGGGGCAAAAAGATGCATTTTACATCGTTCCTGCTCTTAAGAAGCTGACTGGGGATCTAGTGGGTGGAAACAGCGTAAAAGCAGAAACCGCTAAAATAATCCAGTCACTAATTTCAACGTTGTTCCCATGAAGGAAGCATTTAAAAATGATTTCACACACAGAGTTTGGTCCCTAATTTAAGAAAAAATGTATAAATCCTGTTAAAACATGGCTTCAGCTCAGAAGTCCCAATGAATTTTAAATGTTTATGTTGAATTTATAGTAGCTGTACCCTTTCTACATGTTTTGCTTATAGTTCAAATTAGCCTTTTTAAAGAGCACAGTTGCTTAATGATGCTGAATTAATAATTCACTCAGCAATAATTAGTTCTTAGCAGTGGAAGGACAATGACTTTTATCATAACACATGGAGAAAAACAACTATTTAGTGACTTAGTAGCAAAGTAGTATGTTGGAATTTTGACTGCAGTAACTGAAGAGGAATAGGGTTATTGGGATCATGCTTTTTTTGCACATTAAAAGCTATTTCTTATTAAAGAAATTTATTTTCTTAATAAAAATAACATTTGTTTTCTACTTGCAAATGTATATAGAGTCATGCACTTTTATTAATTCTCACAAAAACTCTAAGGGTAGGTATTTATACCTACATTTTCCAAATGAGGAAACTGAGGCTTAGAGGGATTAAATGATGCAATTAATATCAGAGGACTTATACAGAGCAGGGATAAGATTTGAATCTAGGTCTGCCTCTTCATCATTGTGATAAACTGCTGAGTAATGGTAACTGTGGTCCCCATTCTAAGCACTTCACAGGTATTAAATTACTTAATCCTCTTTAACAAGTTTATGAGAAACCTATTACTGTTAACCTTCTATTTTAGAAATGAGGGAACAGAGGCATGGAGAAAGTCACTTGCCCTAGGTCCCTGAACTAGTAAGTAGTGGGGCTAGGTTTAGAAGCCAGGTGTCTAACTCAAGCATCCATTTTCTGCTCACTTCACTTAAGGAAAGCCATTATTGTTTATTAAACAAATTGCTTTGCTTTTGCTACTCATGAAAATATTATAAAAATAAGCATTAGCAAGTGATTTATTCATGAGCTGTGATAGCTACTATGTGCCTCCCGTTGCACTGGATGGTGATTGTGAGAAAAGAAAAGACCACAGTTCTTTTTTTATAGAACAGCATCTCACTCTATTACCCAGGCTGGAGTGCAGTGGCATGATCATAGCTCACTGTAACCTCAAACTCCTGGCTCAAGTCATCCTCCTGCCCCAGGCTCCCAAAACACTGGGATTACAAGCTTAAGCCATGGGCATGGCCCCACAGATTTTGTGTTCTGTGAGCTTGTTGCCTCTTATCAGATAATCACAAGAACAATGGTGTTTTCATGGACATTCAGGAGCCAGGTGTACATCTAGCAGGGACCAGGTTGGCCTGCGGAATTGAAAGGGAAGTCCCACAGATGGTCAGAGCAGTGCCATCTCTTTGGGATGACAGACAGCTGTCCACGCAGAAGCTGCCATGTCCATTTCCACCAATAACTACCTCTGGCCTCTAGGGCCTTCAGCAAGGAAAGAGAGGAAAAGGCATTTGGAGCATGCTGCAACCTTTCAGCTGTGATGAGAGATGCTAGGCACTGGAAGGCTGGCTCCAGTGAGTGGCGTTGGTTCTTTGGAGTGACCCCCTGATCAGCAGAAGCCATTGGGACCAACTGTGTCCCATCCTTCTCAGCTCTCCTTTATCCTGGAGGGAGGGGTGAGCTGCTGGGGACCCCACAGGCCACAGGGATCCAGCAGATCCAGAGATCTACTGCTAGGGCCGAACACTGCCTAGCACTTGAAGAGGGTCCTGATACAAAGAGCCATCCGAGGACCCTGAAAGCAGCAGAAACCACTGGGCAGGCAGTATTCCCAACACCTTGGATCTCCGAGAAAGACTAAGGCTCTTCTTGCCAAAGGAAGAGCTCAGGAAGCCCTTGGAA
Organism: Cheracebus regulus; assembly: GCA_963574635.1. Classification (NCBI taxonomy): domain Eukaryota; kingdom Metazoa; phylum Chordata; class Mammalia; order Primates; family Pitheciidae; genus Cheracebus; species Cheracebus regulus. Next base: position 8,901 of record CAUYQU010021621.1, read on the forward strand.
GCAGAAAGCAAGCTAGGATCCATCCACCTGGCAGGCACTTTCAGCCTGTCTTTTCTTTTTGTTTTTATTCTTTTTCCAATTCTTGTGTTTGTCCTGACAGAATTAACTTACATAACTCACCTTGCACATCTCCAAACAAAAGTCATGGAAAACATCATACTATATGAGCAAGTTATTGAACATCTCTAAGTGTTACCAGGTCTCATCTGAAAAGTGAGGAAAACCACAAGCTGTATCTTATAAAATTGAGATCAGATGAGACAGTTTTAGCTCAGTGCCTCAAAATAATTATGCCTGAGTAATCCAAGTCTACCACCTGCTGGTAGCATTAGGTAAGTGCAGATTTTGTTTCTTCAAGAGGCTACAAACGGGTGCCCAACTGGGTCAGCAAATCCTGGAGAAGAATGGCCAACGTGATGACACTTCTGATCCTCTGCCTGGCTTCCTGAATGGACCAGATTTGAGATGATTTTCCATATTGATGTTGATGTCCTTTAAAAGTTAGTTTCTGAATTATTTCTTGATCAGATTACTTAAACCTACTTTGCATTCATCATTCTTTTGGGGTTTCCTATTTTTCTTAGAATTTTTTAAGATCACTGCTTTGAATTGGTGATTTCCTCAGGTAGAGTCTCTCCCTCTCTCTCTCTCTCTCTCTGAGTGGATGTGTAACTGTATACACAAATACATAAATATATGTACATATAGGAAATGTTTTGATATGTTTAGAGATGTATATATACACACACACACACACACACAGACTGAGTTTTAAAATATATCTATATAGTGTGTGTGTGTGTGTGTGTGTGTGTGTGTGTGTGCATGTGCACTGAGAGAGCTTTAATATATAGTATCCTCCCAGCACTTTGGGAGGCCGAGGTGGGTGGATCATGAGGTCAAGAGATCGAGACCATCGTGGCCAACATGGTGAAACCCCATCTCTACTAAAAATACAAAATATTAGCTGGCTGTGGTGGTACTCGCCTGTAATCCCAGCTACTTGGGAGACTGAGGCAAGAGAATTGCTTGAATCCAGGAGGTGGAGGTTGCAGTGAGCTGAGATCGTGCCACTGCACTCCAGCCCGAGTGACAGAGCAAGACTCTGGTTATATATATATATATTACCCATCCTCAGCAGATCTAGATTTTGTGAGCCTAAAATTTATACAACTCTAAAGTCATCTTTAAAGGAAAGAAAAGAATACAAAATCAGACAGGCCAGGTGCAGTGGCTCATACCTGTAATCCTAGAACTTTGGGAGGCTGAGGCAGGAACATCACTTGAGGCCAGGAGTTTGAGACCAGTCTGGGCAATATGGTGAGACTTCATCTCTACAAAATTTTAAAAATTATCTGAGTGTGGTGACATAAACCTGTGGTTTCAGCTACTCTGGAGGCTGAGATGAGAAGATTGCTTGAGCCAGGGAGGTGGAGGTTTCAGTGAGCCAGCCTGAGCGACACAGCAAGACCCTGTATAATACCCTCAAATAAAAACAAAAACAAAACAAAACAAAACAAAAAATCACAAAACAAAAAACAAACCAAAAAGCAATTAAAAAACCCACCCCAAACAGAAACAAAGAATATAAAACCACAAATTAAAAATTAGATACAAAAAGACTGACTTGCATGAGAAGAGAAGGGGCTTTGGGAGAAGTCTGCATGGTAAACAGCCTGAGCTGAAGCCTTGTTACTTTTGTAATGAATCTGCCTCTGCCGGGTTTCTCGCTGCCTCCTTTCCTGGTCCATCTAAGTGCTGCCCAATCTCTCCAGGGTTACTTTTATTGTGCTTTTTGCAGTTTACAGAGTGATACACTTTTTGTTAACTTTCTAAATGGTCCCATGAAGACCTATCCTGGTCTTTTCTCTAACTTATGGGTGGAAACAAATAGTTTTAACATCAGTCTGAGACACTACTTGCTGCAGTCAGGACAGAGTCCTCATTGAGACCTGCGGATCTCCTTTCCACCTGGGGGCTGAAGCAGGAAGCATGTCTGGTTATCAAAAATTATTATCCTCGGCCAGGCGTGGTGGCTCATGTCAGTAATCTCAGCACTTTGGGAGGCTGAGGCGGGTGGATCACCTGAGGTCGGGAGTTCAAGACTAGCCTGCCCATGATGAAACCCTATCTCTACTAAAAATACAAAAATTAGCTGGGCATGGTGGCAGGTGCCTGTAATCCCAGCTACTTGGGAAGCTGAGGCAGGAGAATTGTTTGAACCTGGGAGGCAGAGGTTGCAGTGAGCTGAGATCATGCCATTGCACTCCAGCCTGGGCAACAAGAGCAAAACTCCTCAAAAAAAAAAAAAAAATTATTATTCTCCTATTTCCTCCTGGGGCACAGGAAATATTATGTTTATCCACCTTTTCTGGTTAAAAGGTTTTAGCTAGTTATATATTTAGCTGAAAAAAAAAAAGCAAGGATATTTTACCAAACTGTGGACAAATGTGACAATAACCTATAGGCCTGCAATCAGCTGCCATTTTGCCCCTTTTCAGGCTTAGGGATGCATGCTTATAGATGCTCTGGAGAAGACACATACATACAGGCCTTGGGAACATATTAAGAGCCATGTGGGCAGGGAATTCGGAGGTCCCAGTGCCTGGAGGATAGTCTAGACAGAGCAGCTTGGATCCAAGGTGGGCATAACATCTTGGTCCTATGGACTTGCTCTATAGGGAGGGATGGCAGGAGCAGGGCCAGGGTGAGGCCTTCTAAAGCATGGAGACCAAGGCAGGGGCCTCTCTTGTTCTGGGCTAAGGGCAGTGTTGTTAATTTTTTTTCTGGAGAAAGTAAACTACCCCAGAGGAAAGACCTAAAGATAGTCAAGAAATGAGCCATTTGTCTACTGGTTTGGTCTGCAATGAAGACCACAGGCAAAGTGCCTATATTATACCCTACAGCTTCCAATCAGCTTTCTTTCTTTTTTTTTGAGACAGTCTTGCTAAGTTGCACAGGCTGTAGTGCAATGGTATAATCTTGGCTCACTGCAACCTCTGCCTCCCAGGTTCAAGCAATTCTCTTGCCTCAGCCTACCAAGTAGCTGGGATTACAGGTGCCTGCTACCATACCTGGCTAATTTTTGTATTTTTAGTAGAGACAGGGTTTTACCATGTTGGTCAGGCTTGTCTCAAACTCCTGACCTCAACTGATATGCCCACCTTGGCCTCCCAAAGTGCTAGGATTACAGATGTGAGCCACCGCACCCGTCCTCTCAATTAGCTTTCAATTTGATGAGCAGCCAAGGGTCAAGCCATTTGAGGAAAATGTCTTCTATAAAAGAAAAAAAAAACTGAAAAAGAAGAAAGGAAGAACCCAAAGTTCACAGAAAAAGTGCAGCAAAAAGAAGAAAACTTTAAAGAAAATGAAGTTAATAATATCAGGGAAGTCCTGGAAATAAGAACAAGATATTTTAAAAAGAAAAATCAGAGAACAAGGCAGAGTTCTTGAAAAGTAAAGAACATGAATGCTGCAATACAACATTCAGTAGAAAAAAAGGAAATGCAGTGTAGGAAATCTCCCAAAAAGTAGAAGAAAATATTCAGAGAGACTAACAGGGCAGAAAAGTTAAGAAAATTAGAGAATCTGTTTAGTGGTCCAACATCCGAATAACAGGAGTTCTAGGAAGAGCAAGCAGAGAACACTGAGGAGAGGAAATGATTGAAAACAAGATATAAGAACATTTCTACATCAAAGGGCAGGATCTCTGGATTAAATAATACCCATACAATGACAACAGGATGAATGAGAAAGAAGCCACAGCAGGACTCATCATGGAATTTCAGTGTATTGGGAATAATCAGAAGGTTCAAAAAGCTTCCAAAGGGAGAGGGAAACAATGGTTGGCTATACAATGTAGAGTTACCTATACAGCTGTCCCTTGATAGTCATGGTTGTTTTGTTACAGGACTTCCCTTGGATACCAAAATCCATGGGTGCCCAAGTCCTTCACATAAAATGGTGTAGTATTTGCATATAACCTATGCACATCCTTCTGTATACTTTAAATCATCTCTAGATTACTTATAATATCTAATACCATGTAAAGGCTATGTAGATAGCTGTTGTGTTGTTTAGGAAATAATGACAAGGAAAAAGAGTCTGTACATATTTAGTATAGATGCAAGCATCCATTCCTTTTTTTGAATATTTTCAATCTGCAGTTGGTTGAATCCATGGATGCAGAATCCACAGATACAGAGGACCAGCTATACCATAGCACTAATAGTCTCAATAGCAACAAGAAAAATTAGAAGACAATGAAGCAATGCCTCAAAATTCTGAGTAAAAATCAATTTAACCTAGAGTTATATAACATATGTGTTATATTGTTGCAGTGACGACTACAACATTTCTTCATATCTGGTACTTGGACCTCTTTGTAATGTGATTTTGCTTCTCCTATTAGGGAGTGGAATCAATTTCGCCATTCCCTGACTCTAAGCTGGCTTTGACTTACTTCAACCAAAAGCAAAAGTAGCGAAACTAATACAGCATAATTTCTAAGCCCAGGGCTCAAGAGATCTTGCAGCTTCCACTTTTGACCTCTTGGAATGCTATTCAAAGTCTACCAGTGTGAAGAAGCCAGGTCTAACCAACTAGATGAGAAACCCAAGGAGGAAAGATAAATCATTCTAACTGAAGCCCTCTTCCACCCCCAGACCAACCAGCTGACAACCAGAATACATTACCAGGTATGACAGGAGGCTATTTTAGTCCAGTCAAGCTTCTAGATGACTTCGACTACATGAGCAATCCCAGCTAGACCAGCTCAAATTGCTGACTCACAGAATCAAAAGAAAACGGTTGTTATTTTAAGCTACTATATTTTGGGGTGGTTTCTTATACAACAAAGACTAAATAAAACATAAATTGGTACCTAGAAGTAGGTACCAATAAAACATAAATTGGTACCATAACAAACCCCTAAACTGTGTACATTAGTATTAGAACTGGGCAGGCGGCAGAGGCTGGAATAATGGTAAGGAAACCATTATTTGAATCTGCAGCAGATGAGGACTTTCTTTTCAGATACAACTGCTCTGATGCAGAGACCCGTTACCTAAAAAGACGAAGTGTGTGGCCCCTTCACACTCAGTATACAATAGTGAAATTGATACAGAATAACTTCCAGAGGCACTCTCATTTAAAAACAGACAGACTGGGGCCAGGTGTGGTGGCTTATGCCTGTAGTCCTAGCACTTCAGGAGGCTGAGGTGGGTAATTGTTTGAGCCCAGGAGTTTGAGACTAGCCTGGCCAACATGGTGAAACCTCATCTCTATTAAAAATACAGAAATTAGATGGTTGTGGTGGTATGCAGAGGTATGAGAAGCTGAGGTACGAGAATCTCCAGGAGGTGGAGGTTGCTGTTAGCCAGGATCGTGCCACGGCACTCCAACCTGGGTAACAGAATGAGACCCCATCTCAATAACAACAATAATAAAGTAAAAAATAGGCAGACTGGAAGACACACAGCAGTTATTGGTTCATAGCAATGCTGAACTCCAGCCAGACACATGTTGCCAGCTTCTCCTACTCCAGGAGAGTACAGCCCAGTTCTGCTTCCTGGGAAGGTTTCCAAGTTTTTTTGTTCTCTATGACCGTTAGTTCCATGCTCTGATAGAACCTTCCTTTTCCAAAAGAAATGGCTGTGTGTTTGCAGCTGAGAAGCTTTCTTAGCTTTTTTTTTTTTTTTTTAAATAATTTTAGTTTTATTTTATTATAGATTCGTGTACAGGTCTGTTACATGGGTATATTGCATAATGCTGGGGTTTGGGATTCTAGTGAAACCATCACTTGAACAGTGAATACAGTATTGACATGGTATTTAGTAAACATAATAGGCAGTTTTTCAACCCTTGCCTACTTCCTCTTCCCCTTTTAGAGTCCCCAGTGCCTATTATTTCCATCTTTATGCCCATGAGTGCCCGTTGTTCAGCTCTCATGAGTGAGAATATGTGGTATTTGATTTTCTGTGTCTGGGTTATTTCACTTAGGATAATGGCCTCCAGCTTGATCCAAGTTGCTGCAAAGGACACGATTTAATTCTTTTTTATGTTTGTCTGCTTCTTATCCATTTCAGGTTGAGGTTTCAGAAGTTTCTTGTTATTTTGAACAATCTCAGTTCCTTTTAGCCTAAGCCGACAGTGCTTTCATAAATAACAACTATCTGAAAAATGTTGTGGATTTTCTATGAATCCTATTAGGGTTTACTCCATGTGCCAAACACTACACCCATAATTCTTCCTTCTCTGGGCCTGTCATACTGCTGTGGAACACCACCCTTAAGATTCTTAGAAGTGCTTTTGTCCAAATGAGAAGATCTGCTAGGCACCACCTTAAATCTCTCTGAGACCCTAACAAAGTGTCTTATGACTACATTTTAACTTTTTTTTTTTTCTCCATAGCTGTAGGGTCTTGCTCTGTCTCCCAGACTGGAGTGCAATGGTATGAGCATAGCCCTCTATAACCTTGACCTCCTTGGCTCAAGCAATCCTCCTGCCTAAAAAATGTGGTCATAGGCCAACCGCAATGGCTCACACCTGTAATTCCCCACACAGGGAATTACATTTACAATGTAACATTGAATGTAACTTTTCATGTTACATTATAAGTAATGTAACTTTTCTTAGTTACATGACAATTTACATTGTAAGTAATGTAACTTTTACATTGTAAATAATTCCCAGTGTGGGAATTACAGATGTGAGCCACCACATCTGGCCTACAACCACATTTTTAAACTGATCTTTACCAAGGTTATTTCTTACTTTGAAGGTATTTGCTAACTGGACAAACTAGGGATGAGAAATTGTTTCTTTTGTAACCTGGCAAATCTTAACTACTCACTCTGCTTGCAAACAGAATTCCTTGTAATATGCAGCTACAAGTACCCAACAGACACTTGCAACATACTGTTTAAAGATCTCCTTAGCCAAGTTTATAAGCTCATTAGATACATTTTCTGTCTTACAAATACTCTAGGCAATTGTCTTGTCAATTGTTTCATTGCTGCATAACACAGGTAACCATTTTTTTCAGTCTTCAGTAGCAATTTCCTTACCAGGTTTCCTAGGCTAGACCTGGCCTCTTCACATGGTAGTCTTAGGCCAGCATTCCAAGAGGGTGACAGCAGATGCTGTAATGTCCCTTGAGGCCTAGTTTCAGAAGCCACACAATGTCGCTTTCACCATATTGGTCAAATCAAGTCACAGAGCCTCCCCAACTCAGGGAGTGGAGAGATAGACTTCACTCTGTGGCAGGAGAAGTGGCAAAGTCATAAGGGAAAATTGTGGGAATACAAGGGGTAGGAGGAATTATTGTAGCCATCTTTGCCAACAAAACTGCCACACCGAGGCAAATTCTAGGATGATGATTGTTTGAGACATGCAATTTTTCAAAACTTTATCCATTCTTAGAAAGCTAGTAGAGTATGTACTTACAAAAAATGGGAGTGTAAAACTAAGAAAGAAGAAGATAAGTGAGCTGGGAACCAGGGGTTCCTGCACAAGAGAAAAGCCAAGAAAATATTCAGGAGGATAGTCCTGAGAGAGCCACATTTCAGACTGGAACAGAAGGATGGAACTGAAAGCTTATTTGACAATATTAAGACAGGCATTTGTAGGGCTGTTGCAGGATATGAGATGATTTAGCCAGCTGTTCAAGAAAAACATAATCAAATTTTAAAAATTGAAGCAAACATTTACTTGAGGAAAAACAAAAAGTTGTACAAGAAAGGGCATGTAATCATGTACACAACTTGGCACAGATGTGAACAATATATCATAAATTTTAAAATCACTGAATAAGAATTTGACTAAAATTGTGATAAACAACATTGGAAAAGGAAATAGACTATAAAGAAGCTAAAACCCTCATGTAGTGTGATAGGTCACTGTATTATCTAAAATGGATAGATGAAAGTATAGCAGTGTACTCACATTATTTAGAAACAGGTGGCTCTGGAAAGTGTGTATATTAAGGGGAGTGTTGTAAACTGGGATCAAATGTCTGTTTCTGATATCTTCTTATAACCTTTTATTATTCTTGGCCTTTTAAATTAAGATAAATCATTATATTTCTACCAAGAAATAATTGCAAAACTAGGCTGAGAAAAAAATTGGCTGTTAGAGGAAAAAATTATTAGCAATGGCAGTTTTAAGGGAGTTGCCAAAGCAAAAATATGTAAAAGAATTAAGGATAACCTATATAATTAAAAAATCTGAAGGTTTTATTTTAGGTGCCAGTCACTGAAGTTCTAAGATTAAAATTGAGGAAGGCAAATTCCAATCCTGAAAGTCTTATAGTTAGTGGAGTAGGCATCTGCAAGCATGAATTTACAATGTAACATGAAAAGTGCTACAGTAAGAGCATATATAATTTGAGACCACAGAAGAAAGACAGACAATCTTTGTTTAGGGTAGAGTTGGAGATGGCTCTCCAGAGGAGTTGACATTAGAAATGAGAACTGAAGGATAAGTGGGTTCAGCTGACTAACTAGATAGGGAAGAGGAATCTAGGTTGAGATGCTCACCATGAAAAAGCTCAGCATGTCTGGGAAAGAGTAATAAGTTTGGCATGGCTTGAAAGCAGGCTGTGAAGCTGGGAATGACCAGGCATGAGCCTGGAGTGGTAGACTGAGGCAGGTCTTAGAAGGTCTTGTGATTTGTGCTAAGGGGTTTGGAATGTAAGGATTTTACCCTGCGGTGTGACATGTCAAACACACATCTTAGAATGATCACTGGTTCTGGGAAAGCCAGCAGAAGACCAAATGCAGGATGCAAGTCTGGGGAAATCAGAAGACTAGCATAGAAAGTGAGGGATAGAGAGAAGGGAAGAATTGAGAAATATTTTAGAGGCTGATTCAATAACAAGTCCTAGTGACCAATTGCAAGATGTAGGAGTCAAAGATGACTTTGATGTTCACACATTTGTTAGACATTTATTGTGTGTCTTCTCTGTGGTAGGCATAGAAATGAACACGGCATGGCCCTTGCCTCAGAGGAGTTTTCCCTTTAGTGATAACACAGAATAAATTAACAGTAGCTATAGCTGTGGTGTTCTACGCTCCAAGGGCTTGGAGAGCATTGGAATCAGCAGACAGGCAGGTAAAGCAGTCTGGCAGATTGCAACTTTGCAGAAGAGGTTCTGGATGGGCGGCCAGTTTGGGGTGTTGGGTTGAATGTGTAATTGAGAGTGATGTGGCAACCAGGATGGGGATCTTGAGTTGCCCAGTGAAAATCAGAGCCTAGAAGTGAGGAGAGGGACTCCTCTGTGAGCACAGAGCTGGATGCCATATGCATGCAGGTTGAGGAGAGTTGAAGCCAGGAAAATCTAGAGGAAATGTGAACCGGACCAAGAGGAGGATGGAGCCCAGAAAGACTCGAGAAGGAGCTGTCAAAGGAGGAGGAGAACCTATAGGGGGTAGAGCTATTGAGCTGAGGGGATAAGAGTCTGAGAAAAGAATCATCCATGGTACCATGGTGACAGATGCTGCCAAGAAAGTGGGTAGCAGGGCCAATGTGTCTTCCAAGTAAGAAAATTAGGCTGGCATCGATGATCTTAGAATGGCAGGAAGGGGCTGCCCTTCAGATGTCATGGGGTGTGGAGAAAAGGTGATGAGGATGCTGAGAAATTAATATGGCTCTCTCTCAGAAGTTGGTTAGGAAGTGATAATGAGATAAGCCAGGGAGCTACAGTGAGAGGTGGGCTTCATATAGATGCAGCTTTTAAGATAGAAAACACTTGAGTATTTATTCTCATTAGGATTGAGTGCATAACTTGTGGGGCCCAGTGCACAGCAAAAATGTTGGGACTCCTTAAAAAGTATTTAAAAAATTCAAGACAGCAACGGCTAAATATTAAAACAATTTAGGACCCTTTAAAGTGCAGGGCCCTGTGTGGCTTCATTAGTTGCACATCAGGAAGCAGGCCCTGGGCCTCAGGGTAAGGAGGGAGGGGAGGAAGGTAGAAGTGGGTGGATCAGTGTTAGAGCCCCAGCCAAGAGCAAGTGGGAAGGGAGGGACCCAGGGTCCAGGTGGGGGCAGAGCCTTGAATGGGAGGAAAAGTAGGAGTGTGGTCACCTTCTGAGAAGTGGGAGATGGAGGGTGGAGAGGAGATGAAAAATAAGATGAAAGATGAAGAAGAGAGGGTGCTGGAAGTCATTCTGGAGAAACTATTTTCCTTATTGACTAATTTCTGGGTGGAGGAAAGTGGCGCATCAGTGGAGTAAGAGGCTGAGGGGCTTTGGGGTGGAAGTGGGGGCACTGAGTACTCTCACTGGTAGATTGGTATTAATCTCACTTGGTAGATGGGGCAAGAGGAGCAAGCCAGGTACCCAAAGGGGTCCCTGGGAGGATGAGCTGGGATCCGGGTTGGGAATGTGATAAGAAATGGGGTGGCCGGGACTGGAGGGCTCGCTCAGTGAGGAGGGAGGTGTGCGTGCAGGTGGCGCATCTCAGAGGGGAAGAATTTGTGCGTTTAGTATTCTGTCCGTGAGGAGATGGGGAAGTTGGTGTAGGTCCAGTCTAGAGGAGAGGTCCCTAACCCCGAGGCTACAGACTGGTACTGGTCCATGGACTGTTAGGAACCGGGCCCCACAGCAGGAGGTGAGCCGTCGGTGAGCGGAGGCATGAGTCTCAAGGGAGCGAGAGCTCTATTGTGAACGGTGCCTGCGAGGGATCTAGGTAGCGCGCTCTTATGAGAATCTAATTCTTGACGATCTGAGATGGAACAGTTTCATTCTGAAACCATCTGCCCTCCCTCCTTCCCCCAACATCACCCCCCACCCCACCACTGTCCGTTTAGAGATCATCTTCCACGAAACGGGTCCTTGGTGCTAAAAAATTGGGGATGGCTAGTCTAGAGGACTCATTCAACGAGTTAAATAAGAAAACAATTAGAGCTAGAAGTTCGGCTGTAAGGAGCAGAAGTGTCGTGGAATTAAGAGCAGGCATAAGTGTGTATGTGTGGCAGGGAAAGAGATCACGGAGAGGAAGAGGTTAAAGATGTGGGTGAGGCTGCTAAGTAGGAACAAGGGTTTATTTTCGCTTGAAACCAGAGGAAGGGGAGAGCGACGCCTTATAGAGCCGCCTTGAAAAGACTCCGATGTTAAGAGAGATTTGGTGTTATGAGGGCGATCCATACGGGGCGGGGAGGAACCCGGAACTTGGCCGTGGCCTGGGAATGCGGAGAAGCGTGAATCCTCCTTGGAAACGAAGGCGGTCGCCCGTGAGCGGCGAGGAGAGCGTGGGACGCAGCGCCGAGTCCCGCGGCTCCCGCCAGTCAGGGGCGGGGAGGACGCAAACCTTCCCTCCCAGCCCCTCGGTTACCAGGGCATCCCCGGCTCCCCGCAATTCCGGGACCTTACCAGACGCGCTCCCACCTCCCAAGCCCCCGCGGCCCCACAAGGTCCAATTAGGGCTTTCGGAGGCCTAACTGGGGAGAGGCCGTGGCGATACAGAAGTTTGAGCAGCACCCACCAGGCCCCCGGGGGCCATGCCCGGCGCTGGGGTCCCTCAGCGAAGCCTCACAGCCCCCACGCCTCTCGCCTCTAGGCTTGTGCCTAAGCGGCCTGGGTCCCCTGGCGCACCCTCCGCTTTCTTAGCTTCTTTGTCCCTAAGGGAAACCCACCCATACCCTGAGCTGGGGCTCCGGGTCGCTGCCACTGCCCCTCTTGCTGCGGGAGCCGGCTCCCTGGCCTCCAGGTGCCCTGCCGGGGTATTCCAAATCCGGGCAGCAGGAGCCGGCCGCCGCCGCCGTCATCTGGAAGGGCTTAAGCCCTCTCCGGGTGGGGAACAAGTCAGAGGGCCGCCCGGCTCCCCGCCGTTCCCCCTCAACCGCCCCCCACAAGTCGGTCCCACAGGCTCGGAGGGGTGCAGCAGAGTCTGCCCGCTGGGCCCTCCGCCCCGCCCCGCCGCCGGCCTTTGGCGCAGGGCTGCGGACGCTGCGCGAGCCGTCTCCCTCGCACTTTCTCGGCGGCGGTCCAGTGGATCTGGGCGGCCGGGCCGGGGGCAGGGGACCGGGAGGAGGGGAGGAGCCGAAGGAAGAGGGGAAGGAGGCGGGGGGCCCGTCGGCCCCGCCCCCGCCCCGCCCCCCGCGGCCGGAGCCCGGGCTGCAGCCCGGCGCGCCGGAGCTTGAGAGCCCGCGAGCCAGCGAGCAGCGGCTGCGGCCTCCCCTGCGCGCAGCGACCCGGGCGTCCCGGCCCGCGGCCCCGCTAAGCCCGGGGCCCGCGCCCCCGCGGCAGGGATGCATCATGGCCACGCTGGCTTGCCGGGTGCAGTTCTTGGACGACACGGACCCTTTCAACAGCACCAACTTCCCCGAGCCCAGCCGGCCGCCGCTGTTCACGTTCCGCGAGGACCTCGCGCTCGGCACCCAGCTGGCGGGGGTCCATCGGCTGCTGCGGGCGCCGCACAAGGTACGGCCGGCGGGGTGGGCTGGGCCCCCTGGACGCAGCCCCTGCCGCGGTGCGCGCCGGGGTCGGGACGCCGAGAGCCAGGGTTTCGCGGGCCCCCTGGGCTGGGCTGGGCGCGGCCCCGGGCGACCGTCGCTCAAGGGCAGACCCCCATCCCGGTTGGACAGAGGAGCCCGGGGTACTCGCCGGCTGGCGCAGGACCCTCCGGGGCGGGCGGGAAGGACAGCCGGAGCCGGGGGCGGGCGTGGCAGAGCAGGTGCCGAGCTGGCCCGAGGAGGGATGGAGAAAGCTCCCGGGCGCAGCGCCGTTAGCTCGGCCGGGTGGGCGGGGTGGGGCTCGGAGACGGGCAGTCGGCCCCCGCACTCGGGCCGGCACCAAACGGGGTGCGGGAAGAAGCGGGGCCCCACGGGACTCATGCCCCTTGGAGGAGAGCCCTGAGCGATGGCTGGGACAAAACCTCTCTCAGGCCTCTGGGGCTGCGGCGGGCGGCCACGCGACCCTCGCCACAAAGCACGCTTCCCGGGGACACCGCCCCCTCCTTCCCCCCGGGACGCCGCCGAGGACGCCCGCCGCGCACTGCGATAGCGCTCAGGGTATCCCCCTTTTCTTCTGAGAAGCAGGTGGCCTTGGGAACCTTGGAGGAACAAGTCGCTGTGGGAGGAGGGGCGGGGGCGCGGAGGGGCGGCGCGCTCACAAAGCCTCAGCCTGGCAGCCCGAAATGAGTGTCCCCTGGGAAGAAAGGCTTCTCAGTCTACCAGTTAGAGAGGTTTCTTAAAAAAAGAAAAAAGAAAAAAAAAAAAAAAGCTTTTGCGGGAGGACAGGCCTCTTGCAAAGCATTTGTTGCAAAGAGCTGGGTATTGAAAGCTAATCATTTAGTTACCCAGGAAAACCCTTCCTCCCACTGAAAACAGATTGAATGCAGCTTGCAGAATTACCTTCCCAGTATGTTTTCTGCCTAAGATTCATATCAAAGCTTGGAGATGATTTATTTCTTAATCGACATTGACACATATTTGAAAGAGATAAGCGTTGATGCCCAAAAGAACAAAATTGATTTTTAAAAAATTTCTTGGATTTCTGTATGATGTTGACCTGCTTTGCAAGTAGAGGAGGAGCTTGTGTGAAGGAGCTGGTGGACTTTGGCAGTGGTGGTTTCCTCTCTATTAGTGTGTCAGTGCTTCTCTCCTCTACTTAACTAGTAACGTTTTTAGGAATAAGCGATGGGGTATTTCCATCTCATTCTCTCCTGGTTGGTTCAGGATGGATACAGTCATGGAAACCTCTCTGGCCACAAAAGCACATTTGATTGGGAGACACAGGGTCATCATCATCCAGAATGATGTATTCTGGATTTAGCTGATCAGAATCACTTGTAAATTATTTGGTTCTTCTCAATTAGTTGATTCAGTGAAAAGTTTTCGAAGAGCTTCTTCTACATCGTGATTATTCGGGCCATTATGGCCTCTGATTACAGTGATCTTTTGTTGAAACCACCGAAGATTCATAATTGTGGTCCTGTCTGACCTTGAAGTGGTTTCCTTGGGTTTCAACCCTTATTTACATGGTTGACCTTTCAAGCTGGGAGCTGCAGTATGTTTTAATGTTTTGGTGGAACAGCCCCACAGTCTTGATCCTGGTCTGGTAGGAGGAAATCCTGATGCTTCCCCACTACCCCCTCCTCCTCACCCCCAACTAGAAGCCCCAGCAGAGCAGTTGCACTGGCTTGCAGAACTTTCTAAGGTGTCCTTGTGGGAGGAAGAGAACCACGCAAGGTTCTACAGAGACCCTTGACCTTTGTTTTGGGGGCCAGCCAGCCTCCGTCTCAGAATCTTTTGCCCAGAGACAACCCCTCCCCCACCCAGTGTATTTAGATATCTAGCAGTTTTTCCCATCTATAGCGGAGTGAGCAACTGACTAATTGATGAGGGTTCTGTAAAGCAGAAGTAGGGCATTTATGTGCCTAGGTATACGTGCATATTGTTAAGATGATAATCATTTCCATCAGAGAATCTTAAAACTGGATGATCCACCTGTGATAGAAACAGCTGAAGAGTTTCAAGCACTTGGCATAGTATATGCCCCACCCAGGCTCTCAACGCATGCTTTCCTTTAATACTACACAGATCCATGAAGTAGGGACTTTGAATGTCCCAATTTTGGAGATGAGGAAAGTGAGGCTAAGTGACTATATAAGCCAGTTTTTGTGCTAGAAGTGGAGAACTGAGATTCAGACCAGCCCTGTGTGACTCAGGGCATCAGTGCTGTTCTGTTCTGGGAACCAGGTATATGGCTGTGGACAGAAACCAGGCCTCCTGGGCTTCTGTTCCATTCACCCCACCACCTTCGAGGGCCAGACACTTTTAGGCCTGGGGACAGGTGAATGTTCTAAGTGACTAAGAGCCTTGAAGCAGAATTCCTGAGCTGACAGAGTTCAGAGTCAGGGGTGGGAATGAGTAGTTATCAACTCTCCTGTGAATTAGCTGTTGGGGGGTTTGTTGGGGGAGTGGGTGAACTATCATCCAAGGACCTGCCAGCAGTGAGGATTTTTGGACCACAAGGCATGCTTCTTCTAGGTCCCACAGAGCCTGATCTTGACAAGAAGTGGAGTTCTATGCAGAGAGCACATTCTCAGTGGTACAAAGAGGGGAGAAGCATAAGCGTGGGACAGGCGGACACTCTATGTGGTCTCAGCTTCCCTGCACATTCAAGTCCCTGACAGAGTCAACTCTTTTTTTTTTTTTTCTTGAGGCAGGGTCTCACTCTGTCACCCAGGCTGGAGAGCAGTGGTACGGTCATGGCTCACTGCAGCCTTGACCTCCCTGGGCTCAGGTGATCCTCCCACCTCAGCCTCCCTTGTTGCTGGGAGTATAGGCATGCATCACCACACCCGGCTAATTTTTGTATTTTTTGTAGACATGGGGTTTCACCATGTTACCCAGACTGATCTTGAATTCCTGAGCTCAAAGTGATCTGCCTGCCTCAGCCTCCCAAAGTGCTGGGATTACAGGTGTGAGCCTTGGTGCCCGGCTGGGAGTAAACTTTTGACTGAAGTAGGTCACACATACAAAAAGTGTACAGGGTGCGAGTGTGCAGTTGGGTGAATTTTCTTAAATGTACCTGTGTAAGTAGCACTGAGAAGGCCCCCTCAGAGGGGTCCTAATTTTTAAAGCTCTTCCTAGGGATTCTCCTGTGCTGAAAGCCTTTGAACTGGACAAGCTGTCAGGCCTTTCCTGGCTGTAACTTGAGTGTGGACATCTTTTCTGAACCTAAAGATATATTAATTTAGTTCATGTCTGCTGACTCCATTAGAGGTTGGAGTTGTTCATTTAAGAAAATTGTCATCTCACACAAAAATAAGAGATTGTGCTTATTATGTTTTATCATTTTTTATTTCTTAAACTGACATGTTATTAAACAAACAACCCTCATTCCAGGGAATATGATTAAATAAACATTAGTTTTGTAACGAAAGATTCAAAACAGGTGCTATATTCTCATTGGGGAGATGTTCATTTTGGTGATTATGTTTTCTACGTTGGACTAAGTGAGGCATTTAGTTTTTGTTTTCAAATACTGCAAAATAGGTGTTTATTTCTGGCTTAATATTTTTAAAGAAAAATGGTAATTATAGGGGTTCTAATTTAAAAAAAAACCTCTGCAGTAGCATTCATAGAATCATAGATGTTTTAAAGCTTAAAATGTGTTTGGATCGATTTATGCCACTGGCATTTAATGATATAAGGATTCTTTTTTTTTTTTCACTTTGATAGACAACACTGGAACTGTAGAATACTTTTACACTTTTTTAGTCTACATGTTAAGATGACAGCTATTACTTAATGATTTATTTGTGAAATGTTTCGTTGCTCGCAGTGAGCTGGACAGAGTGGGGTTATAATAGCTGTCACGTCCTAGGCATTTGCCTGAGCTGGGAATCATCCTAGAGGGATATCACCTCACCAAGCCCTTGGCCACCCCAGGGCCAAGTACTAATACTCTTGCAACTCATAGAAGGAGAGACCAAGATTGGAAGGAGGTCACCTGGTCACACAAGTGAGAAGTTCCAAGTTGGCATTTGACAGCAGGTCTAAGCTCTTAAGGACTTCACTTTTGTGTCCTGAATATTTTCCTTCCGGGCAGCCTGTCCACATTTCAGCATGCCTCCTCTCATTGGATTAGCCTTGAGTGTACTGTGTTCATTCCTTTCTCACTACCTTTGTCTTTGTGGTTGCCTCGCTGCCTCAGCTATTCCATCTGTAAACAGCCGATTGCAGTGAGGATTAGCATCTAGCTACTCCAGGTGTGAGCTGTATATCACCTGGGCTCTGTTAGAAATGCACACACTCAGACCTCCCCCAACCTGCTGAATCAGAGCATGCATTTCACCAAGATGCCTTGGTGATTTTTATGCACACTACGGTCTGAAGAGCGTGGATTACAGGCGATTTATTTAGGTCAGGGTCTCAGTACATAGAGGTTCTCACTGTCTCTCCTGTTCTCAGATAACTTCCCTGAGGAAGAAGACCTGGCTGTTCAGTTCTCTGCTGTTTCCCTCGAAGCTGAGTAGTGCTAAGATAGAATGTGCACTAAGTTGATTGGTGTTAGTTTTAGAACACAAATCCACTGGTATTATTGCACTAATGAATTTCCACCTTAATCCTCTTAAGGGACACATCTGTTTGCTACATTACATTAAGATTTTTAAAAGATGAGATCATTAGTAAACTTGGCAAGTGTGTTGTGTCATAGCATCTTAGGACAACATTGTTTAAGAATGTTGTATGAACTGTTAAGAGTGTCTCGTGTAAGCAGAGTCGAATCTGACTCCACTATAATTAGCTCAGTTGGTTGGAGCCTCGCTATTGAGATCAGGATCATGGGATTGAACCTTTCATGGGTCAGTTGGCTTTGTTTCATGCATGGCCACAGACCACATCGGTAACCTAGCCAGACATCCAGCAGGTGCTGTCATGGCCCCTTGCAAGGATCTGGGTGGAATTGACTGGCATCAATCTTTGGGGAGGAAGGGGCTACTATGTATCCCTTATGCTTATGCTGGAGCTTATTCTGAAGGCTACACTGTAGGCCTCAATGTGTAGCTTTATTTGTCCTCACAACAACTCTAGCAGGCAGGCAGATGAGGAAACCCCAATTAATAGATGGGGAAACTGAGGCACAGGCGGTTAAGCAGGTTGCCTAAGACTATACTGCGTTAAAGTGAAAGAGCTAAGATTTAAGGTTATCTTTTTTCCCCATCTAAATCCTGTTGCTAACTGTGTCCCATTATTAGAAAACCAGCAGAGCACATGCTCTCTGTGTGGGTGGGGGTGGGGTGGGGTTGACTGCATTGCCCTTACATGCGGCTGCCTGTCACAGTGCTGTGATTTAAGTGGTTGTACTCTGGTAAGTCCTCCTAGGGTTGATGCTCTGTGCGTATGCCTTTTGTCCTCGGAGTACAACCTGAATTCCTCTGGAAAACCACAGGACTGCCATTGCCCTCCCTCTCTGGACTCTGAAATGTTAGTTCTTAATAGTGTCGACTTGAAAACTGATTAACATGCCGAGGCCACCTCAGGAACAGCCCTCCCCCATCCTCCTTTTCTCTCCATAGTTTTTCTCTCTCTGAAGATGATACTTTTGAACACTTGGGAACTTTTCTATCTTCAGAGGACAGCAATCACCTGCTCCAGGCAACCTCCACACCTCATCTCTCAATGACACTGCTGTTGCCTGTGGCTGGTTTAAAAGCATAACTGAGTCCTCCTTTGCTGGCCATTTTCAGAATCTTGGGTTTGTCAGCATCTGCTCCATTACAGAGATAATTAGAAGTTTTTCAGAGGTGGAGGAGGAGCTGGGGGACCGTTTCTGAACTTTGTTCAGAACTAAGTTAGAAAGAATGGGGAAAATTAAGTTACAGTTGATGTTAAGCTTTGCCACAAGGATGCAATCAGCAAAATCCTGATTGTAATAAATTACAGTTTCTCCAGCAGGTAAATTGCAAAAGAAAGAAAAAGATGAAAGGAAACCTTAGATAAAAAGAGATTGAAGAGATACGTCAATCAAGGGGAATATGTGGCTGTGATTGAATGCTGATTCAAATACACCGTAAATAAATATTTGAGATTACTTGAGCATTTCAGCAAGTGTGAAATGCTGTCACATTCAGTGTGATAATAGTATTGTGGTTAGGTTTAAATAAGAGTTTAAATCTTTCAGAGGTACATATTGAAATTATATGATGTCTAGAATTCGCTTCAGAATAATTCAGGATAAGAGACAAGTCGGTGAGTCAGCATATAGGTGGAACAGGATAGACTGAGTTAAAGCTGGATTATAGGCATGTGGGGAGGGGTCATGATACTACTTTCTATACTTGTTCATATGCCGAAATATTTTTATAAAAGAGTTAAAAAAATCGGATTACAATTCCAGTAGTCCCTTTGGGATCAGAACTCTTTCATTAAGCATTACTGTATGATCTGAGTGTGTTTTCTATGGCTGAGATGGCTAACCATCAGTGGATTTTTTTTTCATACCTCCATTGATACTTTGCTTCCTACTCTGATTGTTGTGTTCTCCTTAGGATCTTAGAGAAACAAGTGTAGTTCGTCTGTCTTTTTATGTTCAGGGTGTCTTTCTAGGCTCAGTGAATTCCCATGATGAAGTAGACAATTGTCAGTTACATAAACTATTAGCTTAGTAAGGGAAATGCTAAGGTAGAGATATTATACCTATGGTTTCCATATAGGCTCCTAAATTTGTATCACTGAACTATGAAGTTACTAAGGCTATAATAAATGATACCAATATATAAAGGGAACTCAGCTTCCCAGTGGCTGTTGATGCCCATGACATGCTTCCCAGAGGCTGTTGATGCCCATGATCATGGGGTGTTGCCCAGATCCCAGTGAGCCAGCTTTGCCTCCACCTTCAGTATGCCTCAGTATGCCTCAGAAGAGGATCTCAGTTTACAGTGAATGGCAGTGATGCTGTAATATAAATGAAAATGTAAGTTGATTGTATACCTTAGTAACTGTATAATTACAGTAAATGTTGATTTTCTATGGTCAGATAAACTTACTTATGGATCAACTATTGAGGAGGAAGGAAGATCAATTATTTTTTAAAAAATTACCACCAGTCAGCAAAATATGTGTTTCTGTTTTTAGAAACGCATAGTAACAAATAGAATCTACATTGTATCTATTTACAAACTAGAAACATCCAACTCCTCTTCACCAGTTAGTTTTGTGATCTAAAAATTAAAATGTTAGACTCCAAGGAAATACGTTTAGAGTTTACTGTTAGAAAAGAAAATCTTAAAATTTTTGATCAAGTTGAAAAAAGGGAAAATGTTAAACAACTTGCAGTTCAATATAGAATGCTATTCCTAGACTTGACAAAATTGAAACAAATTAGTTTGTCATTGAATATCTTTAACATTCTTCAAAAAGAGAAAACAAAGAAGGAAACTCCTTTGGTGCTGAGACGCCTCATCATGCACTGATTTTTATAGCAGAGAATGAAATGCCAGAGCTGTAACCAGAGTGTGTGGGACAAACCCAAGATTTTTTTAAGTTCTCAGAATAGAAGATAACCAGAACATCTTCTGACTGCTTGATCAGAGCCAAAGAGTGGCTTGGGGTGTATAGCAAATGAGTTGACGGGCAAATGCTACCAGCTTGCGTGGCGGGTCACTGACAGGCTGGAGACTCTGAGTGAGATTCCTTGGGGGAGAGAATGAGGAGGAGGATCCCTTTGGCTAAACCAGAGCCATACAAAGCCTGCAGCCATCACTGGCCGCAATTTTGACCAAAGAGGTTTATACCAAATGCATTTTATATCACATTCACACCCGTTTGGTTTTGTTTATTATTTGAGATCACCTTCCTCAACCCTCCCAGAGTCAGTGAAAATGAGCATGTGGTTGGTGACACTGGGACTGAGATAACTGGTTGACAGAATGCTGTCCCCATCCTATGTCTGTATGTGACTAAATGAAAGCAAAATGAAATATTGTTAAGGGCATTATACCTTAGAAACCTAGCTTTTAACCCTTCTGAACAATTAGGAAGAAACTTATCTCTGGGAGACCTAGTGGCTGTGGTCCTCTGATTTCATGACATATGTGCTTGCAGCTGGAAGGGCATGGGTGCTGGAGCCCTTGGGAGAGCAGCCGACAGAGGGGGCATTTGCAGTGTCCAAGTGGTGGGGATTGTGGAGGGCTTGGAGCACAGTCTACACTGGCGCCTCTGAGATGCATCACTTCCCCAGCCTTGAGTGTGTTTCTAGGCTCTGGGGACCATTGTCTGTCTAGGGGTTTGTGTGCTGACATTGCACTGCCTTGTAAACTACTCACTGTAGTTTACCGTAGGTCTTGATGATGTCTGGTGAGGTGGAGGCTACCTGCTTGCCTTAGAACATAGCCATTAATAGAAAGGGAGGAAAAGTGAAAACCATTTGTGGTCCATTCAGTGATCTTAACATAGAAGAACAGGCTAGGCAACCAGCCAAATAGGAAAGAGACGTTTAAAAAATGACAGTCAGGTCATATCACTGCCCCAAACCTCCCTTAGCCCTACCGCCATTCAGAGCAAACTCCAAAGTCTTCGAGTAGTTGGTCCACTTCTCCATGAGGACAGAATTTTTCGTTTGTTTTTGCTTTTTTGTAAATCTGGTTTGTTTACTGGTGTAGCTCAAGACCCTAGAACAGTGTCTGGCACATAGTAATTGTATAGTAAATATTTGCTGAGTGAGTGGATAACCATGATTTAGAGCTAGAATGGAGAAAGAATAGTCTGCTCATCTCAGCCATCTCCTTGCAGAAGTCCCTTGTGTAAAGCCTCTGCCAGAAGCACCTTCTGGCTTCTTCATGTATCATAGTGACCAGTTTCTCCCTGGCCTTCGAGTGTAGCCTTTCCCGTTTTTGAGATTTATGTATGTATATATATATATATATATATATGTATTTATTTCTGAGACGGAATCTTGCTCTGTCACCCAGACTGGAGTGCAGTGGCACAAACTCTACTCACTGCAACTTCCACCTCCCAGGTTCAAGCAATTCCCCTGCCTCAGCCTCCCAACTAGCTGGGATTACAGGCATGCACCACTGTGGTTGACTAGTTTTTATATTTTTAGTAGGGACAGGATTTCACCATATGGCCAGGCTGGTCTTGAACTCCTGACTTTGTGATCTGCCTGCCTCTTCCTCCCAAAGTGCTGGGATTACGGGTGTGAGCCACTGTGCCTGGCCTGAGCTTTGTGTTTTAGAAGACCATTTCTCCCTAATTTGTACTTGGAGAGTTGGGTCTTCATATCCCCACAGATGGGGATGGACATGGCCTTGAAAATTAATTGGTTGTGCTCAAGAGGATGGAACTAGGGTGGATAAGCCACAAGAACCATGACCCCAGGGTTTGGTCATGGAGTGATCTGTGAGCCACAACCTGCAGAAAGTGTCTAGAGGGGGCTGCTGGAAGTGCCATACCTGTTACCTTCCCCTGTGGTGGCAGAAGTAAAGAGCTGGTTTATGCCCATGAGAAAGCTGTGTAATATGGACTGTTTTTACTATTCAGATCAGTATGTGTTTATCGATGGGCATGTGTCTTGTACTCTAAAGCATCTGTACACTGTAGCTGCATGCAGCTGTCCACTTAATCGGTGTGTGTGGAATCAGGATGATGTTGCTGGAGAGAGGTTACTACTGACAAAGCTAGATTCAGGGAAGGAAAGACTGACAAACAAGGATTCCTCCCTTATGCAACAAAGCTTCTGCTCCGATCACAGAATGAACACATGGATATATTTGGAGACTGCAGAAAAGCACATTGAAGAAATACAAATCACTTTTCTCACCACCCAAAGAGAACCACTCTTAACACTTTTGTGTCTTTCCAGAATTTTAACGTCTATTCATAATAATATCTGAATACTTTCCCAAGTCATTAAATATTCTTGGAGCACATCGTCTTTCATGACAGTTTGGTAATCCAGTCTATGTATGTACCACGATCCATGTAACCATTGTTCCATGAGGGAAAGTGCTCTTTCTTTTTGAATGTTAAATTTTTTCATGCTTGGTACTTCATACATATTCATTAAATGAATGCATGAATGATTGAACTATTGGAAATTTAGATAGTTGCCAGTAAGGAAAATACGGATAGTGCTGTAATACATACTTGCAGAAAAATAATTTTTTTCTCATATTTGATTACTTCTTAAGATGAATTCTCAATGTTTAGTTGCTGAGTTAAACGATGAAGATTTCCCCTTGGAGGGGAGCAGTTTCCCTCATTTTAAGCAGTGGAGGTAGCTGGAAAGATGGTCTCTAAATCTGTGTGGGGCAGGAGAAGGGCCAGGCCAAGTGACGAAGCCCAGCTCCAACATGACTTCTTCCTTTCTTTGTGCAGCTGGTGTCACCTCCAAGAGTGACACTTGAACCTGGAATACCACCAGGTGCCATTCAGAGATGATTGTTTATAGATGTTTAACCCTGAATTACGTGTATGTATCACATTGCCTCTACCATTTTGAAGAACAAAACTCATTCTAGGCTTTCCTGGCCATTCTCCAGACATACCTGGGCTGTGCACTGAGCACCTTCGGACCCAGGACACTGTGGGCCTTACTTCATCCTGTGGCTTCGTCCCTCCACCAGATGTAAAGCCCCAGTAGCAGGAGGTGCATTAACTTACCTTTCATTTCAGAGTTCCTAGGTCAGGGTCTGATACATAGTAAGCCCCAACAAATATATTTTTTTGAATTTTTGAAAGAATGTTAAGTGGAAAAAGTGCAGTATGTGTTAATATACATGATGATTGCAGCAATAGGAAAGTGTCTGTAAGGGTAGACCTTTAGCCTTCAGATCCCTAATCCATTGCCATGATCTGTGGATGTTATAACTCCCCCCACCCCCACACGCTGCTGGTGAGTGTGGTAGAACCAACTCTTCAATGTATCAAAAACTTGTTTCTGGCCTTCTTCCCACTGAGTCCATGCTGGGTCCTCCAACAGGAAAGTTTAGCTTGCAAGGAAGCCTCATGTTGGCAAGTGAAGGCAGACTGTCCTGGATGGTGTGGACATGCCTGGGGGCTCTCGTGGGTGGGGTGGATGTCAGGGTCTCCTCTTATGGAGAGAGACCAGGTCAGACTTAAGGCCTGCAGTCCATGACAGGGAAGAACCAGCTTGTGAGCTGCGTGCTGTCAGCTGCACTGTTCCCAAGCCTTGTTTTCTGTTTCTGCCCATGTGAGCCAAGGGGAAGAGCATTGTGAGCTTGTGTGAGGGGCAGGGTCCCCAAGGCAAGTGTGGCCACAGTGGCTGTAGCAGCTCTGATTAGTGGGAAATTCCAAGAGGAAGGTGGTTCTGAGGAGAAAGGAGTGGTGGCTGCAGAGTCCAACTGCCTTCTTCCCACACATGGAAATTCTGCCTTTTGCCAACCGTGGAGGCTCTAAGTAGGAGATTTTATTTCAGGTGATGGCACTCACCTTGGAGGGATCTGTGACTCCTTCCTGTGTCACTTGATAGCTTCAGGCTGCAGGAGGACTCAGGCAGGCTCCTGACTGCAGCTTCCATGAATCACCCGGGCCCGGCAGACCTGGAGCAGCTAACGTCTGAGTTGCCAGTGCCCGGAAGTGGGAGAGGTTATCCAGTATTCTTGTGGCTCCTCCATCCAAGCTAAGCAGCACCATGTGTCTGGGAGCAGGGAAAGGAGAGCCGTTGGGCAGTCCTGTCCAGAACAATAGTCAAGGATACGAGTGGTTTTTTGTTCCCAGAACCGAGTGCATTTTTGTGGACAGTGATTCATTACAGAATACGCCAGTCCTAGAACCACAGCATGTCTGTGCAGTTTACTAGGCACTGGGACATAGGTTAGCCCAGCTGGTCCTCATGCAACCCTGAAAGAGGGTGAGTGGGGCATTGGGGCCTCCATCTCAAAGGTGAGAAAACGAAAATCAGGATGGTTCTTGATGAATGCACGGTAACCACCCCTTACAGGGTGAAAAAAAGAACTCAGCACACTGCTTCTGTTGTTCGGGCCGAGCTCCCTGTCTCCATCTGTCAGAGATAAGCCTGAAGGATGTGTGTTGACACCCAGAGAAGTGTGCAGAGTGAACACAATCAGAGAAAAATGTAAGTGGAGTTGACATGACATTAAATGAAACAGGTTGGTGCTTAGTTTTACACAGGCTGGGGAGTAGAGCTTGGCTAAGCGGGAAGCTTTGCTTCTATCAATGCCACTGATCCCAGGAGTGTGAAAATGATCTCCTTTATTATGATGATGGAGAAGTAAGGCATATACATGCTGCAAAGTGAAGTCACAACTGAAGGCAGTATATGACTCATGTCAAAGTGTGACGTAGGCCTGTGGGGCTATGGAAGTGTCAACTTGGGAAAAATCCAGCTACACTACATGACCTGGAAGGCCTTGTGGAGAAGGAGGGTGGGGTTTGAGTAGGTGAAAGGGAGGTAAAGGGCACCTGGTACAAGTGAGATACAGATAGGATGTGGGAGTCAGGATCAGGCTTGAAGGCTGTGGGTGGGCGAGGATAGCCCCCTGGAGGGAGGTGACCCACAGCAGTGGGCCGGAGGGCTAAGCCGACATGTAGGCTTGACTGTGGAGCTGGGGCTGTTGTCAATGACCACAAACTGAATGAAAAATTACTTTCATCTCATGTCATAGAAACATGACAGAAAAGGAAAGGAAGAGGAAAGACAGATGGGAAGAAAATAATTACAAAAAAGGTTTGAGAGAAAGAGAAATGGGGCAAAGAAGAAAAGCAATGGACGAATGGGAAGTCACGGAAAGGCCGCTGTGTAGATAGTGTGGGAGGAGGAGAGGGGACAGGGACAAGTCACAGGCACAGGACGCGTCTGGGAAGGGAGGGAGGGAGCCCTGCTGGCCACAGTCCCAGCCACTGCTGATTCCTGGTGAGCTGATTATCAAGTGTTAGCCAGCGAGGGCTTTCAATGTGACCCTTTCTGGGAGCTTTCCCTTCTTCTTCCCTTTCACAGATGTTCATGGGTGTCTGCTTGATGTCAGACTCCATTGGTCCACAGAGTAACAAAATCAATGACACCAATGGCTGGCTCCATGGAAGACAGGCCTGAGCTCCATATTTTTTTCTGAAATCTTCAGACAGTAGCACCTCCCTCATGGGTGGTTGTGGAGGACACCAAGTCCTCATATTTTTGTATGTCATAGGAGCGTGCATGGCGTCCAGCTCCAGCTGCCATGTGCAATGGTGGGCCATGTTCCTTTCCCAGAATCACAGTCCCTTCCCTGCAGCTGTGTTATGAGATCTCCTCTCACGATCCCACACCTGCACCCCCACCAAAGTGTCCCCACTCCCAGTGCGGGTCCTTACTTTTGACTACAAAAACAAGGCGAACACTCAGAGGCAGCCCTGGACGCTGCCTGCCTGAACGTTTGCCTGCACCCACATGCTCTGCCCCGCCCTTCTTGCTGATGTGGGGAGGGGCAGGTGTGCCCTTCTCTTGGCCATGCCCAGCCCTTATCCATGGTGTCTTCGCCCTCTCCTTCCCTCTGGGATCCTCCCATTAGCATTTAGGTGGGCTAAGGCCTCTTTTTTCCAGAAAATCCCTCCTCCCCAGCCCTGGGCCCAGCTGTCTTTCTTCTGCCCTTCGTCCCTCAAGCCTCCAAGACCTGTTTAAGCCTGCCCCCCGTCTTACCGTCCCTTCATTCCCTCCCAGCTCCTGTCACTGCTGCAATTAAACTACTCTTGCTAAGGTACTTGTCTTTAAATCTAGTAGACACTTTTCCATCCTTGACTTATATCATCTCATAGCAGCAGTTGCTGTTTCTGATGATCCCCTTTGAGGAGTGCTTGCTGTTCTGTTTGTTGGTGCAATATTCACCTGCCCTCGCTAGTCCTTCTCAATCTTTCTGCTCCCTCTGGCTTTTTGAATGTTGGCCTTTCTCAGGTTTCTGTCTGAAGAACATACTTCCTCCTCAGAGGCACCCTCTTTTTCCTGGGTGGCTTTGAGAGGGCTTTCTGATGACCCCCTAGTTCATAGCTGTGGCTCAACTCTCTCTCTGGGCTCTGAGGCCAAATACCCAGCTGCCCTTTGGACAGCTTCTCCCGGACATCCCACAGATGCTGAACCTGCCCCGCATCTAAATCAGATCTTGTCATCTTCCCACAGACCCACACAGCCTCAGTGAGGAGCATTGCCAGCCAGTGGCCCACTCTCCTCTCTGTCAGAACCACATTCTGTTGATTATTCTGCCTCTTGGAGTCTACCTGCTTCTCCCTGTGATCTGTGTGTAGGCCATGGCATGTATAAAGTGCTCAATAATATTTATTGAATGAATGGAAAATAAGATAATGTTTGAGAAAGTATCAGTCACATGGGGATTGCTCAGAAAATGTGGGTGCCTATGTTAGTTGTCTGTGGCTGTGAATAAATCACCCCAAATGTAGTGGCTTCAAACAATCCTATTTATTGTCTCTCATGGTTTCCTTGGGCCAGGAATTTGGAAGCAGTTCCTTGGGTAGTTCTAGCTCAGCATCTGTCATTAGGCTGCAGCCAGATTGTGCCTGGGCCTGGTATCATCTCAGAGACGTCTTCAGTCATGTGGCCAGTGCCTGGACTGGGAAGTGCCAATAGCTAGGAGCTCTCTGGGCAGCTCTCTTCATCTCTCAGTGATCTCTCCCCAAGGTCTCTCTAGCATGGTGTCCTTGGGGTAAGTGGACTTCTTATATGGCAGCTCCAGGCTCCAAAGAGAGAGGGCCAGGTGGGCGCCTGCTCACCTTTTCCAGCCACATGCTCTCGCTATACTCCACTCGTTAGAAATGAGTCACCAGGACTGGCCCTCATTCAAGGACAGGGGGAATCAGACATCATTGTTTTATGGGAGAATTGCCAAAGAATTTGTGAACCTAAAAAAAAAACTTTATATTCGGTACAATTCACTTTTATTTTTGGTGCACAGTCCTATGAGTTTTCATATATGCGTAAGTTTTTGTAACTGCCACCACTAACAGGACACAGAACAATTCCAGCAACCTAAAGAATTCTCTCGGACCGCCCTTTTGTAGTCAGGCGTTCTCAGAGGCCACTGATCTCTTTTCTCTCCCTATAGTTTTGCTTTCTCCAGAATGCTATATAAAGAGAATCATTTTGTATGCAGCCTTTTGAGACTGGCTTCTTCACTCTGCGCAGTGCCCTTGAGATCCAGGTTGTTGGGTGCTTGAGTAGTTCCTTCCCCTTTATTGCGGAGCAGTTTCCCACGGTATGGATGTCCCACAGTTTGTTCATTCATTCACGCACTGAAGGACACCTGGGTTGTTTCCAGTTTTTGGTGATTACGAACAAAGCTGCTCTAAATATTTGCATAGAGATTTTGTGTGAACCTAAGTTTTCATTTTTCTCTGGTAAATACCTAGATTCTTTATTCAGCAGATAATTACCTGGTTCTTTCCTTAGCAGGACAGTCAGGAGGTTTCTTTTTCGGCCAGTTATTCTTGGCCAGAAAAATTTGTCTTTCTTTTTTTTTTTTGAGGCAGAGTCTCACTCTGTTGTCCAGGCTGGAGTGTGGTGGCATGATCATGGCTCACTGCAGCCTTGACCTCCTGGGCTCAAGCAATCCTCCTGTCTTAGCCTCCCAAGTAGCTGGGACTACAGGCATGAGCCACTGAACCTGGGCTGTCAGAAGAATTTATCTGGGTCTCTGAACTTCAGAATATAAGCACTGCCCACAAAAAGATCATTCACTGAGATATCCTTGTTTGTGGCCGTTTGACTGTTCTTAATTCTTACGCCTCCCAAAGCCCTGTTGTGGATGAATTGTGAGATAAAGCGCTGGCATTCCCTACCTCATGGCCTCATCATCCTGGGCTCTGATGTCACCTAACCCTGGCTCAAAACCCTCATTTCACAACTTTACACAGGGACAACGCCTATGACAGAGCTGTGTGGAATCACTCCTCAAACTCCATGGAGCACAAATCGCCAGCCAGTTTATCAATTAGCAAAATGGTGTAAACAAGCAAAGCAGAAAGTGGCACTGGAGAAATCCGAGTGTGAAAGGTGTGCTGTGATTACTGCACACAGAGGTGACGTGAGCAGTAATGGAGAAACGTGGCCATGTGCATGTGGCTTTCTCTGTCACATCAGAAAATAGAGCTTTAGAGGAGGAGGTGGTGGGAACGATGGGAGGGGCCCAGATATTTAAGAAGTTCAGAGGGTAGAGTATTAGACATGTGGTTTTTGAATGAGCTTTGTCTTCTCTTTGCTGAGGGAAGGTAAGGATTCCAAGGTTGCCGAGGCCTACAGGTGGCCTTCCAAGGAGTCCCCTCATCAGGGCATCTTGTACTTTCAATATGTGCAGCCTGGGGACCTGACTGAAATGCAAAACCGGAGCCCACTTTTCAGCTCTGTTTCTATTCTGCCTCCCTGTCTAGGGATCCTGATTTTCCTTAGGATATTAAAGTACATTAGGTCAAGGCCTAAATGGGGGAGATCTATGTGCTCCAAGTGCCTTTAAGAGTTGCAGAGGTTAGCACTTGCATTCTCAAGGAACACACAAGGAAGTTAAATGTGCAATCATGCTTGACCTCTGAGGAAGTCTTTCACTGACTCACAGAGCAGAACGAAGTCAGGTTCTCTGCAGAGCACTTGGAAATCAGAGAAGAATAAAGCATGGGCCTTGTCTTCAGGAACTGATAGGTCATGATGGTGTCAGGCTAGCCTGGTCTCTTAGCCTACTTTCCTAATAGGCATCACTTTATTTCTATGAAAAGTGCATTCAGAGTTCCAAATAGTCGAGTCATATTGAACTTTTGAAAAACACCTGTGCATAAGGTGGGGACTGTGTTTTTGCAGGAAATTGTGACTGGCTTATGTTTAGTGAGTTTGACTAGAAACTAGTTTACATAGAGATGCTTAGGACATTGTCCTCAGTCTCTCTCCATTTCTAGGCCTTTCCTTGCTTCAGCCTGCCTCCTTGGCCACCCAAGAGCTCTGGATCCCAGATCTGCTTCCTGTAACCAAAGTCTTTCCCCTCTAATATGACACCCTTACCCCAAGACTCTTGATTCTCTTATTCCACACACTATGCAGAAGCATTTATCAGGTTCCCTTTTGGATGAAACTGGGGGCTTCTGCAGAGGACATGTGGGGGTTAAGGGGACCTGTGGGGCTTTGGAACATCCGGAGATTTTGAACATGGCTTGTAACATTAAAGTTTGTGAACAGTGCTTTGGTTAAAGGCCTGGCCTCACAGCAGCAATGAGGGAAGACTTAGATCAAAGCCCAGAACCTGTGTGCTCACTGCTCACACACACACCCTATCAGTTATTCCAGCAGCCTGCCTTGCACCAGGCCTGGAGAGAGGACCCCAGATCTGTGATGTCCCAGTGAACCCCAGCAGTGCTGAGTACTCGGGCAGAATACCCCATCATGTCTGCTCACAGCCCCGACATTTGAAAATATAATGGTTTCTGGATTGGTGTCTGTGACTCCTGCTTGGTGAGCACTCCTGAGTGCTGTGATATGCTAGGCCCTGAAGTGGCAGCTCTCTGCCAGCTGCTGCCACTGCATGCACCGTTCTGTGGCTGAGACAGCCATGAGTAAGACCAGAGCTAATCCTCAGGGAGCAGGAGGGGAGAAGGAGGGGCGGCCCCAGGCCTGAGATTTCTTTGTGTCTCAGGGCTCTGGTATCTTTAAGCTTCTTTTCTTCCCTCCCTCTCTTGGAGAGCCATTGCTCTCATTAAAAAAAAAAAAAAGTTCGTTGACTGGCCTGGTCCCTAAAGCAGAGCACACCAGCTCCATTAAATTAACATATGTAGTTCTGCAAAGTCTAAACAGTTTCAATTTCATCATTCTAAGCAGTATTTGTCAGCTTGCCAAAGCAGGGAAAATCTGTGCAGGGACAAGAAGTTTAGTCCCCTGCATGCCTAGAGTGGTGCTTTGCTTCTGCTTCCTGGGGTGTGTAGGGAGCAAACTGGAGCTCCTCAAGAGGGTCTACCACATTTCACCAACATTTGTTCACCAGCAAAAAGGGCATTACCCAAATTCTATTGCATGAGTCACTGGGGATAAAAGTCCCTCAGATGGATAGCAGGGTCAGCTCTTGTCCTTTTGAGCTGTCTATATATATTCCAAAATATATCTTGGTCATTTTGATCGGTCATTATTGATAGAAGAGGCTTTGGTGTTATTAGTGTTTTAGTTCTATTACAAAGATGCATGCACATGTATATTCATTGCAGCACTGTTTACAATAGCAAAGACCTGGAACCAACCCAAGTGCCCATCGATGATAGACTGGACAGGGAAAATGTGGCACATATACATCATGGAATACTATGCAGCCACAAAAAAACGATGAGTTTGTGTCCTTTGTAGGGACGTGGATGAATCTGGAGACCATCATTCTCAGCAAACTGACACAAGAACAGAAAATCAAACACTGCATGTTCTCACTCATAGTTCTCCATGAGAACACATGGACACAAGGAGGGGAGCATCACACACTGGGGTCTTTTGAGAGGGTAGGGGAGGGACAGTGGTCGGGGGTAGGGATGTTGGGGAGGGATAACATGGGAAGAAATGCCAGATATAGGTGATGGGGGGATGTAGGCAGTAAACCACATTGCCATGCATGTACCTATGCAACAGTCCTGAATGATCTGCACATATACCCCAGAACCTAAAGTGCAATTAAAAAAAAGTTTATGATCAGTTTACATAGGGCTCACAGTAATCAGTAGCTTGAAGATGGACCCAATAAGGCAAACTATATAAGGCCACCCCAGTGCCCTTTCTGCAGCTCTGTTCCTTTTAGTGGTGGGCTTCACTTTTTAAGACTGGGTTCCTGGTTTATCTTTCTGGAATCAATAACTGTCAAGAAGCTGGGTGATACCCTCAAAGTGCATTGCTCCTGAACCTGAGTAATTAGCTGAGGTGTTCATTCTTTTGTTCACTCAACACGTTTTAATTGATCACCTGCTAAGCACTGGATTCTCTTAAGCACTGGAGAAATAATAGTGAACAAAAGATGCAGAAATCCTGAACTTCAGGGAGCTTAGATTCATGTGGGAGAGATGCAAGAGAGATGGTAAATAAAATGAATTGGCAAGGTATGTGCTATGTTGGAAGTTGACCAGTGCCCATCTCCCTCAGCCTCAGTTTCCCCATCTGCAAAATGAGAAAATGCCACACCTCCAGTGTTCCTTCCTTCCAGCTCTTCTCGAGATTCCCTATGATTTTTTTGCATCACTTCATAAGGAAATCCAGTAGTCTCTTTTACCTGTAGATATTACCTGCAGATGTTCTTTTTTTTTTTTTTTGAGGTGGAGTTTTGATCTTGTTTCCCAAGCCAAAGTGCAACAGCGCAATGTCAGCTCACTGCAGCCTCCGTCTCCTGGATTCAAGCGATTCTTCTGCCTCAGCCTCCCAAGTAGCTGGGATTACAGGTGCCTGCCACCACACTTGGCTAATTTTTGTATTTTTAGTAGATATGGGGTTTCACCATGTTGGCCAGGCTGGTCTCAAACTCCTGATTTCAGGTGATCTGCCTACCTAGGCCTCCCAAAGTGCTGGGATTACAGGTGTGAGCCACTGCGCCTGGCCTCCTGCAGATATTCTTAATGAGAATGCAGAAATGCTTACAATAGTTTGGTTCTGCATCATTCTTCTGGTGACAGTGATTGTGTCTCCCTAGGTACACAGTGGGATGTCGTGTCATCCATAGTCTGTTTAGGATGAGGCCAGGGTCCATCTGTGCTATTGTGGACTTACTGAGCCCAGTGCTCCCATGTGTGGGCTATAGGAAGATGGGAAGGTAAATAATGAGATGGGGGCCTCCTCTCTGTAGTATGTATGGGGGTTGACAGGAATGGGGAGATGGGAGAGACCCAGATCTTCTCAGGACACAGCTCAGCTTGCACGACTTCTGGATAATGGGGCTGTGGAGTGATTTCTGCTTTTTTCTCTCCTGGCTCAGAGCTTTCTGCAAATGGGACTACTGCTGATCTTTAGTAATATGCATTGTACTTTTGGAGTACATAGAGTGTTGCTTTCTCCTGGGTTTAAATCAATTAATGAGCACCAACTAAATGCCAGTCACTGGGCCAGGTGCAGGGGATGTGAGGGAGAAGGAGAGGCAGACACTCCTTTGGGGCCCTTGCAGTTGGCTGGTTGGGGGACTGGCCGGTGCTTGAGAGCGGTGACCAGGGCTGTCAGCCCTGTGCGTGGTACTGTTTGTAGCAACTGGAGAAATAAGTGGTGAATATGCTGGGGTTGGGGGTGAGGGGGCGCTTCCCATCCACAGAGGAGGGGACTTGCTTTCTGTTTCCTGCATTCACTCTGCTCAGTCCCATGAGTCATGAGGAGGGCATGGGACTGCAGGCGATGCCCGTGCTCTCAGATGCCTCCTCCACTGGAATGCTGAGAGACAGGGAAGCCTTGCTGTCCATGTGACAACAGCCAGAGGCAGGGCCACCAGCCTCTAGGATACTATCTCTTGGTAGCTTTGGAGTATGAATTTATGTGGTTGCTAGCTGGGATGGGGTGTGAGGGTGACTTCTCTTACCTCCCTCTCTGGCTGAGCAACCAGTGGGGCCACTGAGGTGGGGGGTGGGGTGGAAGGGTGGGGGTCTTCTGTGATGGTGGGAGAAATTGGGGTAGAGGAATGACTGTGAGCAGGTGCCAGGTCCTGAGGTCAGGTGTGAGGAGGAATGGGAGTGCTGGATGGCACAGCCCTAGAATGTGGAAGAGCAACAGGAGGCCTGAAGATGGCCCCTTTGGCCCTGTGGTGCACTGAACCAGGAGATCAGGCCAGAGGACAGTCGCCTCCTCTCAAGAGGGTTCTGGGGAAGGAATGTTCTTGGGCATCTCCAGAAGGGCAGTAAGTTGCCCGTTTTCTTTGCTGTTGAATCTCAGGTAAGGCTCCTCCTCTTGTGGGAATGGGTGAAGGGGTAAGGCCAGAGTAGGTGGCACCAGTAGGCAGCTGGGGCAATCCTGTAGCCTGTGGACCCAAAAGAAAGAGCAGGTTTTGGGGGCTGGCGGCGGTAGGTTCCATGGGAGATTGGTGAGCATAGTGGGTTGGAGCTGCAGGGTCCAGCCAGTTATTCCTTCTGCTGCTGCTCATCCTCCTGCACCTGGAAACTAGTGCCCCTTCATAAAGCATGAAACATTCTTAGCTGCTAGTGATCTGGTGGTATCCCTTCTGTCTGGGCTTGTCCCCGCCAGCTGTCCACCTTAGCTCCTCACATTCCTGGCTGCTTCATGCTTGCTGGCTTTGCCATCCCTCTACCTCCTCCTCCCCACTTCCCCTTGCAGGATCATCCTCATCTTAATAGATCTGGCATTAATTAACTCATTCATTCATTCCACTGGCTCTTATTGCTGCCTGTTGAGTACCAGGAGTGGCTGCTAGGCACTGCCACCTGCCAACCCCCAGGCTGGAGGGTGATCCTTATGGGTACCCCTTTGGCTGCTTGTTCTGTGCAGCATAACAGCACGGGCTTCGGATTTCATGGACACACTTGCAATCTCTCTGAGCTTCAGTTTCTGCATCTGTAAGGTGGGGATGATCACACCTGCTGGAGAGGGTGGATGCAAACCTGACATGCTCCTACTCGGGAAGCATCTAGCCCAGGGCTTGGCCCACTCAGAAAGGAGGCATCCGGCTGCCACTGCTCCTCCTCTGTGTGGGAGTCTCTGACAGGGGAAATTGGAAATGTTAAGGCCAGCAAGGGGGAACCCTGTCAAATTCCTCCACATAACACAGGGCAAAGAAGACACTTGTTTTTCTTTTCTTTTCTTTTCTTTTCTTTTCTTTTCTTTTCTTTTTTTTTTAAGACTGCGCTAGATGGGAATATCTGTAAGGCAAGAGTGCAGATCTTGAGGAGAGGCTTCAAATAGCATCTTTTACTCACCAAATGCAGCACATTTTCTGGAATGCTGTGGCTCTTGCTAGTTTGGGGGTCATTGCCCCAGGCACATCAGGCATCAGGATGCCTTTACCCACCCCTTCCCATACTCCCAGGGTTTCCTTGTGGTTGGATGATGTGAAGCACTTCAACCCAGAGACAGAGGACTTCTCGCCAGACTACCTTTCAGTTCTCAGCTCAGCTCAGCTCAACACTGTTCTCTCCAGGGCACAAATTGCCAAGGCCACAGAAGGTAGGGAGACAGCAGCAGGAAGTAAAGCTCTCCTGTCACCAAGACTGTTCTCCTTGTTCCCACTCACCTAACCTTACCTCTTCTCCCCAGGCTTCACTAAACCTACCTCTTTCTCAAGGCCACCCTCGACTACTTCAGTGTGATGTCCTCAGGGGCACAAAGCCCCATCAGCTTTTTGCTGTAAAGTACTGATTTATGGTAGATCAATACTACTTCTGAAAACAACTGGAAGAAGCTGAGTAGACTCTAAATAATATGTAAGAAGACATTTAAATATCTAGCCAGAACTTCTGGGATCAAGACCCTGAAAAAAAGGAAAATTATTTGAAATGAGCCCAGCATTCTCTGATGATTTTCCCTTTGAGGAATTTGTTGATTCGTATGTTGCAAAGACTGCTTTAAAGTTACAGTATTCCCACAAGGATAGACAAATAGATCAGTGGAACAGCATAGAATCCCAAAGCATACCCCCACACATGCACTGGGACAAGATTTGTCCTTTCAGTAAATGGTACTAGGTCAGTTGGGTATCCACATGGAAATAAATGAATCTTGACTCTTATCTTGCAGTATATACAAACTCAATTCCAGATGAATCATTGACTTAAAGGTGAAAGGTAAAACAATAAAGCCCCTAGAAGATAACAAAGGAAAATACATTTACAACTTTGAGAAGGCAAAGATTTCAATACAGGACAGGAAAACACTAGTCATAAGGGAATAAATAAGATAATTTGGAGTACATTAAAATTAAGATCTTCTGTTCATCAAAAGATATGAGTGAAAGGCAAGTTATAAAATGGGAGAAAATATTTACATGTTCTCTCTCATTGTGTATGTAAATATTCAACAAAGGACTCATATTCAAAATATATAAAAGGCTTCTTAAATAAGAAAAAGACAGTCCAATAGAAAAATGGGGAAGAGACTTGAATAGGTACTCCATTCAAGATGGTACTCAAATGACCAGTAACCTTCATTCATCAGGGAAATGCAAATTAAAACTATAGTGATACTACATACCCACCAGAATATTTAAAATGTAAAATCATGGCAATTTTAAGGGTTGGAAAAGCTGTGGAACAAAAAGAACACCCACATATCCACTTTTCAAAAACTCTTAGGCAGTTATGAAGCTGAACGTACTCATGTGACCTAGCAATTTCACACCTGAATAAAAACTCAACAGATATGTATATATATGTGCCCAAAAAGGCATATACAAAAACAGAGCTGTCTGGGTGATAGCAAAACGATGGAAACAATGCAATGTTCATCAACAGTGGAATTGATACTTATAAAATATTCATATAATAGAATACTGTACAGTCCTGAAAATGAATGTACGGTTACATCCCTGCAACATCATGGATGAATCTCACAGACATACAGCTGCATGAAAGAATCTAGACACAGGAGAGTACCTAATGCACATTGATAGATCAAGTTCTAGTATAGGGAAAACTAATTTTAATTTTCTAAATCAAGATAGTAGTTTACCTCTGGAGAGGAGGGGGTTTTGACTGGCTGGGAGTGGTGGGGGCCTCTGGGTGCTAGTAATGCAAGTGGAACGTTTCCTTATCTGAGTGGTAGTTATACAAATGTGTTCACTGTGCAATTCATTGATTTATATAGCTTTCTAAATGTGTTATACTTAAAGTTTACTTAAAAAATAGATGGAAGCTATTGATAGAGAATACATTGGCTTCTGTCATTTGGGAATTTGCTAACTGGAAGAGGAGAGGTGATGAGAAAGTCCCAGAAATTTTTTCACATACTTTAACTTGAAGATTATACAGTGGCAGGTTTGTCCTTATCCCTGAGTGCAGCGAGTGCCTTAGCACTGGGGTGTCTAAGGAACACGAGGACCAGGAAGCAGCAAAATAGCCATTTCTGTGGCCCTTTGTCTCCTTCAGAGACACTAGAGAGCCACCATCTTGCTTTATCCATAATAGATGGTGCTGGCAGTGGGCAGGGTGTTGTGGGCTGAAGGAAGGAATCCAAAAGCTTCTTTTCTTCTCTCCTCCTTCTCTTTCTTCCCTCTCTTCTCCTCTTACTCTGTTGCAAAGAGTAAGAAATTTTGCTAGGCAGCCTACGCCCACAGATTAAAGGACAAAAGGACATTTCCTTAAAGGACAGATGTAAATTAGCGTACTGGGACACAAATGCTAAGACTTCAGAATGTTGTAGAACCTAGACCCAGTGGGCAGTGCAGAAAGCTGCACTGAGCAGGAAAGAATTCCATTGTCAGAATCTGAACGAGAAGTTTAAGAAACTTTATTCAGGGAAAGAAAACCTCATTTGGTTTAACAGCACTGATTCCTGCGTGCCAGGGCATAGCTGGCTCCTCCATGTGGGTGTTTATCTGTGCAGTGGTATTGGCTGGGATCACTCAGCAGTTAAGCCATGTCTAGCTTTTGTGAGCATGGTGGTCAAGTCAAAATAAAAAAATGCCTTTTGCGAGTCCTGGGGTTTTTAGTCTGGCCCCTTCTTGGTAATGGGAAAGTCAAGGAAAGAAATAACAAGAAATCATTGAGTTTATGGGAATAGAAAGATTCAAATATGCCTGCCAGTGGCATAATTAGATTGACTTCTAAGTCAGATTTTTTCTTTATATTTTCCTTGTTTTCAAGCTAACCGGATATGTTAAAAACTTATTTATTCTTAAAAATGTCCTAATAGAACTTGCTCTTGATTTTTTTAATGCTGCTTTTTTTTTTTTTTTTGAGACAGGGTCTTGCTATGTTGCCCAGGCTGGAGTGCAGGGCTATTCACAGGTGCGATCCCACTACTGATCAGCACAGGAGTTTTGACCTGCTCCGTTTCCGACCTGGGCTGGTTCACCTCTCCTTAGGCAACCTGGTGGTCCCTCGCTCCCAGGAGGTCACCATATTGATGCCAAACTTAGTGCGGACACCCGATCAGCATAGCGCACTACAGCCCAGCACTCCTGGGCTCAAGCGATCCTCCTATCTCAGCCTCCTGAGTAGCTGGGACTGCAGGCACGTGCCACCGCACCTGGCAGTGCTGCTTCTTATGTATGAAGTCAGAACTGAAAATTCTATTCACTGATTTAACAGACAATATATTTAAATGGTATAGACTCCACATATTTCACCCTTATAAAGTACTTCAGGTCAGGAGCGGTTGCTCACGTTTTGTAATCCCAGCACTGGGGAGGCTGAGGCGGGAAGACCTTTTGAGCCCAGGAGTTTGACACTAGCCTAGGAAACAGAGTGGGACCCTGTCCCTACACAAAAATAATTTAAAAATATTAGTAGTCGCAGGTACTTGGAGGCCGAGGAGGGAGGATCACTCGAGCCTAGGAGTTTGAGGCTGTAGTGAGCTATAATTACGCCACTGCACTCCAGCCTGGGCAATAGAGTGAGACCTTGTCTCTTTTATTTTTAGAATAGAAAAAATATAAAAGGTCTTTCAAATGGCTATACTTGTTGAGAAAATAATACTGATTACTTGGCTTGTGAAAAAGTCCAAAGAAGGTCGCTGGCTTAGGAAAGAGAGACTCAGTCCAGCTGCCTGTGTTGCACTCTGCGTTTTCTCAGCTCAGACTATGGCACTTTACCTCCAGTGATTCAAGAGTTTTGCCCTTGCCGGGACCAGTTATCTTGGAACCAGACAAAAATAGGCACAAAATCAGTTGCATTCAGTGATATCTCTGTCAAGTACGTCATGAGATTTCTTTGAATTGGGAGATTTTCCTGCTAATTTAGGAAGTAGCTGAGGAGGCTCTCCAAGGCAGCTTAGATATTTCCCCAATTCCCCAAGAGTGAATCTTTCCCCTCAACAATGCTGAAATCATTGACTTTATAACCTTTGTTTTGATTTTTTAAAACTGTATTCATCAAAGATAAAGAAAATCCACTGGAGTGCTGGCAGAGCCCCATTTGAGTTTTTGTGAAGATTAGATGAATTAATCCAGGAGTGGCATCCAGACTGATGCTTGGAATGCAGTAAATTCTCAAAAAATGGCTTCTTGTGTTAGCTTCGTGCAAATGTAATTGTGGTCTTTGTCATTACTTTCAATGGCAAAAACAGCAATGACTTTTGCACCCACCTAATATATTGTGAGCCACTGCCAGATGTTTTACCTACAAAGTCTCAGCTCCTCACAATGACTCTGCAAGGTGATTGGTATAGTATTTCTCATTTCACGGATAAAGAAGAGCATCAGAGAAGTTAAGTAATTTGGGTGAGGTCACACAGCCGGTGAACAGCAGTGTTGGGGACTGAACCCAAGTCTTTCCTCTCCACTGCCATCCTCTCTCTTTGTTTCTCAAATTGGAGTTTGAGCCTCCTGTAAGGTTTGTAGCAGTTTTCTTGTGGGATGAAGTTGGGGGCATGACTGTTACAGTTTGAAAAATACTTCTTTGTGCTGGAGGTTGACAAATATTTTCTAGTAAGGGCCACATAGTAAGTATTTTAGGCTTTGTGGGCCATACAGTCTCTGTTCCAATGACTCAACTCTGTCATTGTAGTGTGAAAGCACCATAGCCAATACTTAAACAAATGTGTATGTCTGTGTTCCAATAAAGCTTTATTTATAGAATTAGGCTATGGGTCAGATCTGGCCCATGGGTTGTAGTTCTGTTGTCTTCAAGCCCCCCACATCCTTAGGTGCTTCCACTTTTCTGTTAATAGCATCACTGTCTGTCTTCCTGGAAGCTTTCCACTTTTTCTCTTCATATCTTAAAGTCACACCATCTACTAATGTTTGAGAGCTGCTATATGCTGGGCCCTGAGGAGAGGGCAGTGGCCAGGACAAAGGTCCTGACCTCATGGACCTGGTATCAGGTGTTTGGCAGGTGGTGAACATAAAAAGAATAGATAAAGGGGATAGAGAGTGACAGGGATCCTTTTTCATGTGGGGTAGTCCAGGAAGGACTCTGAAGATAGGGCAACGGAACAGAGTCCTACAGGATGGGAGAGAGGAAACCACATAACTCTGAGCGAGGAGCATTCTGGGTCGGGGGCATGGCAAGTGCAAGGGGTCCTGAGGTGGGATTGTGCCTAGTGTGTTTGAGGCACAGCTGGGAATCCAGAGTGGCTGGAGTGCAGCAAGCAGAAAGAGGAGCTATGTGAGGGAGTCAGACCAGGAAGAGGAAGTCTATAGGGCCTGTGTGTCATTGTAGGGCTTACAGGGGGCAGCCACAGGGGAGTTTTGAGCAGCAGAGTGTTCTGATATGACTTATACCACAAGGGATCCCTCTGGCTTCTGGGTGGAGAGAACCTGTAGGGTGATTAGAGGTGGCTTCCAGCAACCTCGCTAGGTGGGTGATGTTGGGAGAAGCCCAGAGATTCCTGAATATATCATGAAGACAGAGCCATGTGCTTTCCCAGTGGATTGCAGTAGAAAGTGGGAGGAAGAGAGGGGTCAAGGATGACTTGAGGTTTTGACTAAAGCAGCTGGAAGGACAGAGTTGCCCTTTATGAGTTGGGAGACTGTAAGAGAGCAGGGGACAATGAGGCACTCATTTTGAGTGTTTAAGGTGGGGACAATGAGGCACTCATTTTGAGTATTTAAGGTGGGGCTGTCAGTTGGACTTCCAAGTGCAGATGGCCATGGATTTTCAAGTTGGGAGTTCAGGCTGGAGCCATACAGTGGGGAGTAAGCAAGGCATAGATGGTCTTGGTCTTTAAAGTCAGTGCTGGCTGGTGTTGCCCAGGGAGTGAGCTACCAAGGGATCTACCAAGGAACCTTGGAGTGCAACACCAGCTGTGTTCCTCCCCGCTGAGACCTCTGGTAGGTCTGCGTCACCTGCAGAAGAGTACGCAAG
Source organism: Cheracebus regulus (assembly GCA_963574635.1). Classification (NCBI taxonomy): domain Eukaryota; kingdom Metazoa; phylum Chordata; class Mammalia; order Primates; family Pitheciidae; genus Cheracebus; species Cheracebus regulus. The sequence continues at coordinate 49,273 of CAUYQU010021621.1, forward strand.
TACCTTTGTCTCATGTGATTTGCCCCAGTCCACCCTGCCAACCACTCTTGCACTCACACCGCCTAATTCTGCCTTTGAGCAAAGCAAAGTGAAGTACTATTGTTCTTGCTTCCTGACCTGGTGTTCATGGCTCTTCCCACCTGGAACCCACTCCCTTACCCAATAGTATGTAATGACATGTAGCCACTGTGCCAAAGACTTCAAAGATCCTAGAGTGGGGTCATTGACATGGACACTTACATCTTTTAAAAAGATTCTCTCAAGATGATGAAGAAGGCGTAGTCACAGACCTGCTATGGCCCTGTCAGTCTGGGGGCTGCCATGATGGGGTGGGTTGGTGTGGTGATGCAGGATGCTACTGGGGGATGCAGAAAGACAGAGTATATGAGTTTCAACTATGAAGAACTGGACCAAAGAAAGGATGAGGCCAGCTGGTACTGTAGCCCTGCCTAGTAGTAAGCAGGTTCCCAGCAATGCAACAGATGTCTTGAAGATGCCTGCATGGACCCAAGAGCCACATCCCAACAGGAGAGGAAATTCCAAGAAAGAACTAAGGCAGGGTGCCCAGGGCACCATTGGGCCCATTCCATCAACCTGAGACTTAGAAAGGGTAAATAGCTTTTACTTGCATATGCCAAGTCAAATCAATTGATAATGCCTGCCTGGGGTGCCATCTGAGGGTGAGGTCTCTGAAGAAAGAATGCAGTGATTGATGAGTCACATCTACCAGGGAAGCTGTGGCCATTGTGAACTGACTGAGAGCTGTCCCTACTGAGTTTAGGAAGGCTAAGCATTCCCCTTTTTACTTGGGAGGGAATCATGTTGTGTGAATTGCACACCTAGCTTGAAATTTACCAACTCAACTACAAACTAACCAAATCTATTAGTTTTTCTAAAATAGAGTAGGGCAAAATTCACAAGTTTTCTCCTCATTCTTTGGCAGTGACCCCTAACATTACGTCTATGTCTTACATCATGGAATGAATCACATGTAAGCTTCTCAACATGCGAAAACAAAGCATCTGAGAGAATAGATATCCAAAGTAGCAGATGTCACCAAAAGGAAATAACATTTGTGAAAGCATTCTGAGCACTGTCAAGTACTCTATAAATGTAAGGACTTATCATTGTGTATTGCCTGAGGAGAACCAGCTCAACCATAATGCTCACAATTACAGGACAGACTTGCCTTGTTACTTTTCCTTCCTACAATTAAATTCCTCCTCTTGGAATATGAAGAACGCCTCTGAGGATGGGCTTTGCCCAAATGGGTAGATCCTTGCTGGTGAGGGTAGACTGAAGGCAGGGGACTGTGGTGTGCAGGGCTGAGCATCCATTGTTTTGTGGGCTGGTGTATCTGGGAGGGACCCAGCCCATGAAAAGCTGGCTGCTGCCTCCCGAGGTAGGCAGGGTGACTTGGCTTCATGCAGGGATCCCAAGGTAGTCACTTTCCCTGCTGTGCAGCCTGCCGTTTATGGGCATAGTCTTTTCCCAGGAGGAAGAACTTCTTGGGATACCACATCAAGGTTAGGGGGTCTTGGTGAATGCAGCATCAGAGCTGGTATCTTTTTCTGATGAATGAATGAACGAGCGAGCGAGCATGGAATCAGATCAGTGGGAAGCACATGGACCTCTGTGGTCCAGAGTGAGCGTGCTCATTTGGGAGCCGGCCTGCCCTGCCCCTGCCTTTAGAGGAGACATTCCTTGCTGCTCCCCAGGCTCCTCTCCTGACGTTCCTGTTTGGATGACAGCCAGATCCCACCTGCTTGTGAGTGCAAATCTCTGTGTAAGATTTCGCTTGTTCTGATTTCCTCCAAAGAGGTGTGTACACAAATCTTTCCCATTTTCTTTTGTAAGTGAGTGAAACGCTAAACAATAAGGTACAAATTCTTTTCTCTGCTGGTGTTTGAAACAGGCTACAAAATACTCTGTTAGTAAGCATTCAAAAAACGTTTGATTGCCTAATAATTTAAGAATATTCAAGAGGAGGGTTTTAGTCACTGTCTCAGCCTCTGTATATACTTAATTGACAAAAGAACTGGATTGATTATCAGAAAGTGAGCTAGAAGTGAGTCTGTCTGCTTTATATGGGGCCTCTTGTTCCTCTGAGAATATTGATGTCAGTAGATAAATGTGGCAGAGTTTGCTGGCCTGAGCTCCCTGCTATAGCTGTATGGCTTCTGTCGGGGTGTTGTTAGGGGCAGTTCTCCTGCTATAGCAGTCTGGGGCCAGTTGGGAGTGAGAAACCACACAGTGATCTAAACAGGGAAGTTTAATAAGAAGAATCACTAACCTATGCTAGAAGAGTAACTATAGGATCAAAGAAAACTCTATGGTCCCCTAGGGCTGAGGCTACCAAAGGAAGGACAAACCTGGAACAGTCCTTGTTGGAGAAGGTGTGGTTGGGTGAGGGTGGCAGGGAAGTTCACTGATTTAGTTGGTCATGGGGCAAACAGAAAGCAACTTCCAGAGCTCAGAAGGGGTGGGGGAGCTGCAGCTAGTGCTGGTGTATGGCCATGTGGGGGAGTGAGGGCACTGGTGCAGGCAGGATCCTGGAGTGCACACGAATAGGAGGACCATGAGAGACAAACCTGGGGGCAGGGGACGAGTGGGCAGAGGCAATCAGTGTGTTGGTGGGCAGGAGGACTGGAGAACCAGTTGTACGTACTGAGAGGTGATCGCTGGGCTGTTCTGGGACCATGAGGTTGCTGGAAGAGGGCACCTTCTGGGTGTGGGGCTGGGGCACAGCCCTGCTGGATGTCCTCCTCTCCTCTCCACCAGTCCCTTCCTGCTGTAGCGTTCCCTCCAGCCAGAACCCTCTTTTGAGAAACCTTAACATTGTGCTCACGGTTAATGAGAAATGCTTGAAGGAATTCTTTCCATTATTGCAGAGCATGTGTTGAAGGGTGAATTTGGGGCTGAGAGGCAATACCTTGTTAACTGGCATACCTGGGTTGTCCTTCCCTGCAGCCCCTGTGGCCCCAGGATGTCTGTGGGGATGTAGGCTGCCCCTTCCTCCACGTTGCCCTGTTAATTTCAGAGTGTGGCTCACCAAGGGACTGGCTCTCCTTGCAAGGCTTCTCTTTAAGGCTTTGCCTTAAAAGAAGAAGGAGACATGGTTCTCTCTAACAGCTCCAGGTGAAAGGAACTGAGCTGGAGCAGGCAGGTGCTCCTGCTAGAGAAGTCTGTGACTTGAGAAGCTTAACTTGACCCATTTTGGTTCTGGCAGTGTCAACTGTGGCTCACAGAGGGCACCCCCTCCCCACTCTCTGCAGTCTCTTCAAGCCAATGCAGTGCAAAACACTTGACAGATGTGTGTTTCTGCATCCTAGACAACTGGCCCCATCACAGCTTGAGGAGTTCCTGGAAGGAATGCTTCTTTATTGGTGAACCTGCTGGACAGGTTCTATGCCTGTCTCTGTAAACTCCCTGGCTCAGGTTGGGGTGGGTGGACGTGCTAATAAAGCGGCTGCCAGGGTTAGTTTTGCTTAGTCTCCCTTTGCCTGGGCCCCAGCCATAGAGGTCTGACTTAGTTGATGAGAATTAGGGTTGTGGCATCATCTCCCCAACCCCTTACCCCCTGCCATGTGGTTTTAAGGTGCAGCCAAGGTTAGAGCTCTGATTTGAGCCAGACTCTGCCCCCTGGGGTGGGCCATCTCTTGGTTCGTGCACTCTTCTGTTTACTTGTGTGCCTTATTCGTGTTGGCTTTGAATATTTTGAGAGCAAAGATTGTTTTCATTTTTGTTGCACCTCTGTGTCCCACACTGCCCTTGGCAAATGGCAGCCTGGAACTTACAGTGCACCCACCAGCCTCAGTTCCCCGGAGCAGTGGAGTTGACGGTGCCTTCAGGTTTATACCAAAGTTGACATAGAAACTCACTGTCTCCACTGGGAGATATGACTTTCTAGACTTTATCAGGTTCTAATTTTCACTTGCCTAAGGAGGGAGGGAGGAAATTTAGTCTCAGAGAGGATAGCTGTCAGGCAAAGACAGCTGCTGCTGGCTACCTTTGTCTTGGAACACTTGACCTGCTGACATGGCGGGGTGGTTGTTTGTCAACTGGAATTCTTCTTGAGGAGTTTATTTACAAACTGCAAAAATTCCATGTAGTCTTCACTTAGTTTGGTGGAAAGGATCCAAACCATTATAAAGCTAATCCAGAGGAATGTACAGTTCTGCCCTTTTGGGTTTATAACCATTTTTGCCTTGGCAGGCTCTAAAATGAGCTATCATGGCCATTTCCAGATGTGAACAGTCCACCATGTTTAGACAATCCAGTTGTCCTCTCTGCAGTGGGGCATGGGTGGAGCAGTGTCCTCAGTCTTCGTTTAACCACAGCTCTCAAAGTGTGGTCCCTGGACCAGCAGCTTCAGTGGCACCTGGGTACTTATTAGAGGTGCAGACTTTTGACCCTACTCCCACCCCTCCAACCTATTAATCCTGAAACTCTGGGGGTGGGACCCAGCACTCTGTTGTAAGAAACTCTCCATTAACTTATCCATGCTTTGAGAACTGCTTCCTTATCTAGTAGTCAACCTGGATGGACACCTAAACACATCATAGTCCCGCTTGTACTTTTACTTTTCTTTTTTTTTTAATCCCCAAGGCTTTATCTGTATTCAGTTCTCTATTCTCAATGTGTACCTTTTGAATCAGATCCATATTCCTGGCCAAGGTCAGATGCACTGCCTTTGTGAGGCCTTGACTGACCCCCTTCCTCCAGCAAGTTTGCTTGAGCTCTTGTATTCTCTCTCTCTGACCTCTGTTGCATGTGGTCCCCACATTAGCAGCACTGGGCTCTTGTTAGAAACATAAAATCCTGGCCCTGCGCCAGCTCTGTAGGTAGTTTCTATCCACTTTAAAGGTTAGGAAGCACTGATAAAACCACTCTGATTGTGTTAAAATAAGTCAGTTTTTTATAGATTACATTTTTAATAATATTCATTAGGGAAAAAATGGGACACGCAGAAGAGCCCAAGAAGCAAAGGCACCCAAGTGAAGGAGAGGCAGCTCGTTCCATAGATGCTGACATGCGCGGGGTCTTGGGGCATTATCATTAAGTGCTTGTTTCACTTTTGTTCTAGGAGTGCTATTCAGATGACCTGTTTTTGAGACAGAAGCTATCCTTACAACAACAGCTAACACCATGTGTTATACAGAACAGGTGTTGAATAACTATTTAAGGACACAAAGAGGGGATTTTAAGCATTTGCTGCTCCTGTAAGGGTATTGTCTCTTTCTGGAGGTTGGAGTCTCCAGGATATTAATGAGGTAGGTCAAGGCTGTTTTTGGCTGAGCTTTTCATGGCTGCTCAATCTTGATTCAGTGATCAGAATGTCTCAGTCCAGAATCTCTGTGGTTGGCTTTCCTGAGGGACAACGAAGCTTGATGAAAAACTATCGCATGTAGCTCTCATTCCTGTCCAAGACTGCTCTGTACCAGGAAACCCACTTTCTGACTTACCGGAAAAATGAACGGATAATCTGATTTAGGTTTTAGTGGAATGAGAGTGTGAATGAGAGAGGGCAGGGGAAGAGAGGGAATCGTCCTGTCTGCTCCTCTGGCTCAAAGATAAGGGACTAATTTATTCCGGTAAGGAGGCCTGGCCACTGGTGAGAGGTGTTCTGAAGTGCTCCAGGGACCACCTTCAGCCCAGCACCCTGGCTGTGTGCCCCTTTCTTTTAGCAGGTGTGCCTGAGGCCTGTCCCTACCCCTCTTGGCCTTGGGAGCAGCTGCAAATCTCCAGGGCTAGGCTCACGGATGCACATGGCAGTCGCCTAGTACAGGGGCATCTAATATTTTGGCTTCCTTGGGCCTCATTGGAAAAAGAATTGTCTTGGGCCACACATAAAATACACTAATACTAAGGATAGCTTATAAGCTGGAAAAAAATTGAAAATGCAAAAAAACCCTTATAATGTTAAGAAAGTTTATGAATTTATGTTGGGCCACATTCAAAGCTGTCCTGGGAGGGTGGCATGCAACCCATGGGCTGCGGGTTGGACAAGCTTGGCCTATAGTAGAAATCACCTTGACCTTGGAGTCATAAACTTCTAGACCTGTCCAGCATTCCGCATTGCCCAGCTTTGCTGCCTGGAGGAAGTGTCCAGCTTGCCCCATGTGGATGCTGCTGCCACATCTCTGTTCCTGGCCTTCAGGTATGCAGAAACTTGGGTGCCCCATGCTCCTCACATGTCTCTGTTGCTAGACAGGTGTGGCTCTGAACAGTAGGCACAGAGGTACTGAAGCATGAATGGCTCCTGCCTGTTCAGCTATTACTTTCCATGAGGGTGCATGAGGCTGTGTGAGAACCAGCTTATACTCATGCACATGACGGCACGGCCATCTCGCTGGGAGAACAGCATGAATGTTGTGGCAACCTTTTAGGAATACGACGTGTTCTTACACCACACACATCTGGTGCTGCAGCATCTGCTTGGCCAGAATACTTCTCGTCAACATCTGGGAAGGATTACTCTCTGCCTAAAACCAAACTGTGTGGTGGCCATAAGAAACTGCATATTCAGGCAGATTATAAAAATAAGCAGGCAGTGGTGCTCATGTGTGCACCTCCTTGAGGATGAGGGGTATGAAGTGTTTTCCAGAAAATCCCAAGTCCCTTCACCTTGAGTGCTGAACCAGAAAGGAACCTGAGTTGAGTCCTGTCACAAATGTGTCACTGCCTGTGACCAAAAGCACTTGGACCATTTCTGGGACCTGAAGAAAATTTTGAGTTTGACGTTCTAAAGGCCATCATTATAGTATGCTTTTTGGCTGTACAATATCTCTAGATCTCAATAAGATGGTGATTGATGACAGATCTGAATCTCACAGATGATAATCTATAAATTCAGATTTCACAGTGCTTCTCCCTAGAAAATAGACTAGGTTTAAAATGTTCATTGACCATCCTCAGCAACCTTAGATTGAACATTAATTTCAGCGGAGCACAGTGGCTCACACTTGTAATTCTAGCACTTTGGGATGCCAAGGCGGGCAGATCACCTGAGGTCCAGGAGTTCAAGACCAGCCTGGCCAACATGGCAAAACCCTGTCTCTACTAAAAATACACAAAAAATTAGCTGGGCATGGTGACATGCACCTATAATCCCAGCTACTTGGGAGGCTGAGGCAGGAGAATTGCTTGAACCTGGGACATGGAGGTTGCAGTGAGCTGAGATCGTGCCATGGCACTCCAGCCTGGTCAACAAGGGCAAAACTCCATCTCAAAAAAAAAATAATAATTCTAGGCTGGGCACCGTGATTCATGCCTATAATCCCAGCACTTTGGGAGGCTGAGGTGAGTGGATCACTTGGGGCCAGGAGTTTGAGACCAGCCTGGCCAACATGGCAAAACCCCATCTCTACAAAAAATACAAAAATTAGCTGGATGTGGTGGTGCACACCTGTAGTCCCAGCTACTCGGGAGGCTGAGGCAGAGAATTGCTTGAACCCAAGAAGTGAAGGTTGCAGTGGGCTGAGATTGCACCACTGCACTCCAGCCTGGGTGACAGAGTGAGACTCTGTCTCAGAAAGAAAGAAAAAGTTAATTTCTATATCAAAGGTCAGATTCTCCAGACTCTCAAATGAGCTGACTTGGAACATTCCCAGAGCCATATACTGATTATTTGTATTTTCTCTTATAGAAGTGCACTTACTCCATGGTGAATGCGATCCCCAAACATACCTGACGTGGTCACAGTAATAGCACTGCTCTGGGCTGGTGTATAACATGAATAATCCCAGAAGAGGGGTGTGGACCTTTTCTCTCCAAACATTTCTCAAACACAAATTGAAGATGACAATATGTGTGGGGCTTTCAGGGAATATTTACTTGGGGCACATGACATTACAAATGGCAGTGTTTCACTTTTGCTGTCCCTTGCATGTGGCTCTTTGGAAGGGCCGTCCTTCAGTACCCTGGAGCTCCAGAGGGGAGGTAAGTCCCAAAGACGTGTGGTCTTCTGCTCATGAGTAAGAACCGTGCTTGTTTTTTTCTTTCTTTTTTCTCTCCCAATTAAAAGTGTACAAGTTGTAATTTATAAATACATGGATGCCTGTGGATTTTAAAATTGGATTTTAAAGTTGTGGCAGGGAGTACAGGGACCAGTCTTTAATTACAGCTCACACCAGCCCTATACTTTGTGATGCCAGGTCGGGGGAGGCATTGCGGCAGAACGGGACTCCCGTAATCTGCATCTCAGGCATCTCACAGTGGGGCTTTCCATTTGTTCCGAATGGAGGAAACAGACGGGAGGCAGTGGATGCTGACCTGGGTATCTGGGACTCTGAGGATCTTAAAGGCAGCACAGCCCTCAGCCAGGAGAGGTGTTTGGTTGAGGGGTTTCAGCTGACCACTAAACCAGGGCTGTCTGGTCACAGAGTTAATGAATTACTAAGGGAATGGAGTAGAGTCAGTTATACTGCTGGTTTCACGCTGCTGACCTTGAAATCCTTTGGTTATTGAGAAGGTGGCAGGTAGAGAACATTAGTGTTATGTATAGTTGAAACTAAATGAAGAACTGCACACTCAGTCATATAGCATCTGAGGAAAGAAGACCTTTGAGTCACCTGAGCCAGGGTCCAGATACGTAGTAGAAATGAGCCAGCAGACCAGGTGGTTCTGGGTACTTGTAGCATGTGCTTGGAATGAAGGGTGGTACTGCTCAGCACGGACCCCCTGGGGCTGTAAAGGATGGCCCAGGGTTTCTTTATGTTTCCAACCTTCCAGAGAAGCTGGAAACTCGGCTTTTTATGTACTGCGCCTTTACTTTTAACTATTGACAGCTAACCAAAAGTAGCTAAAATGCCATGCAGGCCACATCGAGTGTGGCAGTGTTTTGCCAGTTGCACCCTGATGTCCTGCAGGCCCCGTCATTTCACGGCTGTGATAGATGATAGGCTGGTCCAAGATTCTGCTGCTGGCTTGGCTCAGAGGCTGGCTTTCTTTTATCCCTTAAGGGCTGTTTTCTGGAGATGCCAAGGAATGACTTGTGAGTTCTGGGTTTTCCTGGCCAGCAGGCAGCTCACCCTCTAGTATTCTTAAAAGCATTTCCTAGAAGTCTGCAGTCATGACCAGCTGGAGTTCCCTGAGGTGTGGCTTCTGCTTCTGGGCCTTTGTGTCACAGATGCCAGGTGGAGCTAGAATCTTGGCCCATTTGTATGTTTTCCCTGGGTCTCAGTGGGCCTTCCCTTAGACCCTGGGACGTTCTCGCTCAGCTCGAAGGGTGCTGTGTGGATAAATGTGGCAAAGTAGGAAGGAGATCTGGACACTGGCTACAGAGGGGAAAGTTCTGAACAGATTGGGACTCGTGAGTTTCTGCTCTTGGTTTTCAGCCCAACCTGAGACTTCTGCCTTACTCCCCAGGGGAGCTGAAGTGGTGGTGTCTCTGGCACCTTTTCTCAGGGTTCCTGCGAAAAGATCAGATCACCCACATGTGCCATATCCCGGGCCCTGCCTGCCCCACAGAATTAGGATATTGGGGTATGTTCCAGGAATCTGCATGTTAACAGCTCCCACGAGGTTGATGGAGGGATGGCAGGGGCACTGGGCAGTAGGGTCTTGTGATTCTAAGTCATGTTCTGTGGGCCCCACCATGTAGGAATGCAAGCAGATAAGGGCAGGCAGCAGTCAATTGGCTGGTTCCAGCTCATAGTCCAGAACCCAACAGGAAGTATTAAGTGGTGGCCTGCCCCAGGACCAACTCCATGGGTGTGTAACGAGTGCAGCCGCAGAGGGCCCCATATGCAGAAGGGGGCTTGGCACTTGGAATTTAACTCTATGTGGCTATAGTCTTGAAATTCTTAATTTTGTTTCAGAATTGGTATCTTTTAAGCAAAGGCTGATGGGATGGTGGAGCAGGTGCTGAGGGCTTGGCGCCTCTGCTCCTTACTGCCCCATGATGAGTGGGCTGCTGCCCATTCCCCACCCCGTCCAGAGGCTTCTGCTGCTCTTTGCCCAGCAGGGGCCTGGGTGCAGCTGCACAGAGGGTTGGGGTTGGGCATGTTCCCCATGTGCAGAGTGGTGGGGCCAGGGCTGTGGGTACCTGTGAAACTCTGCATATGTCCAGTGGGTATCCCTGTGCCTGAGGAAGTGGAATAGTAAATAGCAGATTTCAAAAAACACCATGGCAGGTCAAAAGAGACTGCTGATGAAAGGAGAATGATTTTTTCCCTGCTTTTTGAAGCTTGGGCCCCACGTTTTTGGTTTATGCTACAAATTATGTAGCTGGTCTGAGTGACCCTATGCATAAACCTGCTCTTATTGGATCTACTTGGTTGGTGGCTCACATCAATGAAATAATGCACCTCTTCCCCTAGGTTTTCGGTTTCTCCCCCTTTCACCAACTCTTTGTTCTGATCATACTGGAAGTCTTCCATATTTTTGTAAGTTTCTTTATATGTCATGGTATTTTTGTTTGAATGAATGTGAACAGGGATTTTTAAATATAAAGCCATAATATATTAAGAGTCCTTGTAAACTTTTTGCAAGAGCTTTGATGGTTTAAAGAGAATCAATAAGAGTTATCCTGTTTACGTGGTTTCTCTAATAATTGTTCAGTTTTTAACTGCATGAATTTGGTTATGTAGTTTAGCCATCTAGGAGTGGTTTGCACTGCCTCACTTTGTTAGGCAAGATAATAAATAAGCAGGATATACTTGGGACCTGCTGTGTGCTCTTTGAGTGTTTGCAGAAGAATAGGAGGTGAGGATTGGAGCATACCTATCTTGCCAAAGATTTTTATTGTTTGAAGGTGAGCAGCTGGTAACACTAGGCCTAATTATTCCAGATGTCATAGTCTGTGTCTCACTTGACCTCTCAACAGCATTTTTTGGTTGACCATGTTCTGCTTGAAGCACTCTTCTTGGTTTGTATGACAGCTTTCTCTAGTTCTTTTTCTCTGGTTCTCTTTGGCTGCTGCTGCTCGGTCTCCTTTTCTTTGATGCAGTCTCTAAATGCTGTTTTCTGAGGACTTAGTCCTTTGCCTTCTTTTCTTCCTCATTCTGTATTCTTTTGCACAGTAGCTAAGAACAAGGTCATATGAGCCATATCATTTGGGTTCAGTTGCTACTAGTTGTGTCAATCTTGGGAAAGTTATTTGGTCAAATTACAGTGTTCTGTGAGCTTGTGCTACAGTTTTATATCAGTTAAAGATGAAACAATAATAGTGCCATCCTCATAGGCTTGTGTGAAGATTAAATAATTCATGTTAATTTGTGTTAATTGAATAGTAAATATTTTTAGCTATTTAAAGTTAGATGTTTGGGCTTCTGCTATTACCTATAATGAACTAGCTTGTAGCAGACCAGTATTCTACCCAGAACAATGGAGAAGCTAGCCAGAGAACCAAAAATATTTGTTTGAAGGCTCTGGAGAGCTACCAAGGTGGCCAAGACCCCAGAGAAAAAGGAGACTCAGTGAGGTCAGACAAATTAAGTCTAATATTCTAAGTTGCTTTTCATCTTGGTGTATTTATCTGTTCATCAGCGGCAAGTGCAGTGTCTACGAAGGCAAGCAGAAAGTTACTGAGGAGGCTGAGAAGTTAAGCAGAGATAATAGTAGTTTCATTCTGCTGGGGAGAAAAAAAAAATGGAGATAGGGCTCACCAAGATAGATTCTGTTCAACATTCCAGGCATTCAGTTGGACCTCTAAAGATTACACCATTGAAATAGGGGTAACTGAACACATAATAGGTCATACACACACTGAAACCCAGATTCGAGTGAGTTTACTCCTTGTTTGCATTAAAGAGATCTATTCCTATGGCTTGCGAGAAGCTAAGGAAAATCCTTTCTGAAGGAAAACATCCAGAGCCTCCAAATGTTTTAATAAGCATTCAATAAAGACTTATCTGATATATCCAGAGACATGACCAAGAACAAAAAAGACCACATAAACATCTATGTGACCCAGATACCAGAATGATCAGACATGATCTCTAAAACAATTGTAATAGACACATACTAGAAAATAGATTGAGATAAAGAATTTTAACAAAACAAAGTAGAGATATACAATATAAATAACCAAATGGAAATTTCAGAAATGAGAAATATAAAAAATAAGTATGGATAAATGGTTCAACAGAAAATTAGACACAGATGGAGGGAGAATTAATGATCTGGAATATAGGTCAGTAGAAGATATTAAGACCAATTTATGAAGAGCAGAAAATGGAAAATGCAGAAAGGAGCATAAGAAGCATATGAGTCATGGTTCTAAAATATATGTATTACAATAACAGAATGGGAAAAGAAGAAGAATGGACAGCAGCAATATTTGAAGAGGTAATGGCCAATTTTCTAAAATCAACGAATAACATCAAACCATAAGTTTAAGAAGTGCTGCACATACTAGATAGGATAATTACAAGGTAATATGCACACAAGCACTTATATTAAAACATGGGAATTAAAGGCAATGAAAATATTAAATGCAGCTAGAGAAAAATAGATTATCTTCAAAAGAGATATATCAGACTTATCTGATGTTTAAACATCTAGCTTACAAAATGATCTAAGCTAGAAAGCAATGGAATAACAGTTTTAGAATACTCCAAGAAAATAACTGCTAAGCTAGCATTCTTTATCCAGTAAAAACATCCTTCAAAGCGAAGATGATATGACATTAAAAGCACAAAGAACAAGAGAAAATAAAGAAATTGTACTTCATCAAAGTTAAAAACTTCTGTGCCTCAAAGGGCATCATCAAGAAAGTGAAAAACAATCCATGCAATGGGAGATTTTTGCAAATCACATATCAGAAAACTTGTATTAGAATATATAAGAAACTCTTACAACTGAACAGCAAAGATGAATAACACAATTTTAAAATCGGCAAAGGATTTTAATATCTGTTTCTCCAGAAAAGATATACACGTGCCCAATAAATACATGAGAAGATGCTCAAAACCATTAGCCATCATGAAAATGCAAATAGAAACCATGAGATATCATTTCACATTTATTAGGATTGCCATAATAAAAAAGGCAAACAACAACTAGTGTTGGTGAGATTGTAGAGAAACTGGAACCTTCAAACATTGCTGGTGGGAATGTAAAATGATACAGCCACTTTGGAAGATGGCCTGACATTTTCTTAAAATGTTAATGACTCAGCAATTATGCTCCTAGATATATACCCAAGAGAAATGAAAGCATATGTCTACATAAAAACTTGTACACAGACAAATGTTATAGTAGTTTTATTCATAATAGCCAAACAGTAGAAACAATCCAAATGTCCATCCACTGATGAATGGATAAATAAAATGTGATATATCCATGCTATGAGATGTTATTCATCAATAAAGGGATTGAAATACCAACAAATGCTGCAGCATAGATAAAGCTCGTAAAACATACTAAGTAAAAGAAGTCAGTCACAAAAGACCACTGCTGTAGTTTGGATGTTGTCCCCTCCAAATCTCTTGTTGAAATTTGATCCCTAGTTTTGGGGGTGGGTATCATGGGAGGTGTTTGGGTCATGAGAGTACATCCCTCATGAACAGATTAATGCCCACGTTTTGGGGGGAGAGTGAGTTCTTATTCATATATTTTCCCACGCAAGAGCTGCCTGTTAAAAAAAAAGAGCCTGGCATCTCTGTCCCACCTCTCTTGCTTCCTCTCTTGCCACTTGATCTGTGCACATGCTGGCTTCCCTTTGCCTTTTGCCATGGGTAGAAGCAGCCTAAGGCTTTCACCAGATGCCCAGTCTTCCAGCTAGCAGGATTGTGAGCCAGATAATCCTTTTAAAATTATAAATGACCCAGTCCCAGGTATTTCTTTATAACAACACAAAACAGACTAAGACAACTACATATTGTATGATTTGCTTACATGAAGTGTCTAGAATAGGCAAATCTGTAGAGACAGAAAGGAGATTAGTAGTTGTCAGGGGCTGGAAGGTGTATGTGTGTGGGAATGAGGAGTGACTGCTAATGGGTTTCTGGTTTATTTTGGGGGTGATTGAGAGTGTTGTGAAATTCATTGTGGTGATGGATACACAACTTTATGAATATACTATGAACCAGAGAATTATGCACTTGAAATAGGTGAATTATATGGTATAAATTATATCTCAATAAAGTTGGTACCCCCAAAGTTGGGGTGAAATAAAGATGCTTCTAGAAAACAAACTGAGCAGTTTTGTTGTCAGCAGACTCTCACTAAAGAAGTACTATAAGAGAGTTCTTCAGGCAAAAAGAAATTATTATAGATAGAAGCACAGAAATGCAGGGAGGAATGAAGTACAATAAGCGAGGTAAATATATGGGTAAATCTAAATGAATATTGGCTGCCCAAAACGATACTACTTCATGGGATTTAAAATGTATTTCTTAATATCTCAAAAGGTATAGCTGGCATGGTGGCACACACCTGTACTTCCAGCTACTCAGGACACTGAGGCAGGAGGATTACTTGAGACCAGGAGTTTAAGACCAGCCCGGGCAATGTAGTGAGACCTTGTCTTAAAAAAAAGAGAAAAGGTATAAATCATATTGAAGTGGTCTAGTGCCCTTACATTGTCTGGGAAGTGATAGTAGTAATTTAGAGTAGTTTTTGCTGAGTCAGGAAGGCATATTATCTATAGGATAAATTACTAAAAGGCTTAATAAAAGAATGTGTACCTGGCAATAAATAGAATACTAGAAAGGAATATGGAAGAATATAGAATAGTAGATTAAACTGAATATGGTAGTAAAAGAGGAAAAAGGAAATTAGAACATGCAGATTAAATACGAAACATGCAGATTTGAACTCAAACATCAGTGATCATTTTAAATTAACAGACCTTGATTATACATTTTTTCATTAAAAATTATCAGATTAGATTAAAAATCTATATTCTGCTAAAAAGAGATACATCTTAAATATATGGGCACCAAATACTGTAAGTAAAGGACTAAAAGAAGACTATGCATGCAACACACTAACCAAAAGAAAGTGGCATGCCTGTATTAATAATGGATGTACTCTAGGCAAGAAACAGTACTAGAGATAAGGAGGAAATCTCATAGTGCCAAAAGAGTCCACTAGGAAGTATTTGTCTGCACCTAATAACTGAAATAAATCCAATATTGACAGAATGAAAAGGAAAAATAGAAAAATTCACAGTTGTATGCCTCTCTATAGAACAAGCATATAAAGAGCAGTGAAGATAGAGATTTAAGCATCTAATTTAACAAATACTGCAGCTGTTAGAATACATTATTTTTATGTATTGGGCCATAAAATAAGTCTAAAGAAATTTCAAAGAATTGAAATCATAGAGTGTGTTTGTTTGATCATGGTGAAATTAAGCTAGAAATCTACAATAAAAGAATCTACTAGAAAATTCCTAAATATTTGGAAATTATTTGATACACTTTTAAATAGTTGTTGAGTTAAAGAAGAAATCCCAGTGAAATTTAGAAAATATTTTGAATTGAACATAATAAAAATGTAGCATATCAGATCCTGTGGACTATAGCTAAAATTTACTTAGAGGAAAATTATAGTCTTTTTCTTATTTATTTATTGAGACAGCATCTTGCTCTGTTGCCCAGGCTAGAGTGCAGTGGCATGATCATAGCTCATTGTAACTTTGAACTTCCGGGCTAAAGTGATCCTCACATCTTCACTTTCTGAGTAGCTGGGACTACAGGTGTGCACCACCACACCCAGCTAAGTTTTAAAATTTCTCTTAGAGATGAGGTCTTGTGAAAATTATAGCCTTAAATGCACATAATTGAAAAGAAGAAAGTCTGAAAATCTTCAGATTTTAGAGGTTAGGGAAAAAAATACAATGTGTCAAACACAAAAAACTTAGAAGAAAATAACAAAGATAAGAATAGCAATTAGTGAGCTAGAAAACAAACTTATAGAGGAAAAGCAATATAATGGATAGTTCTTTAAAAAGACATTAATAAAGAACTTCTCCAAAATCATTAGAGAAATAATTCAGACAGCACAGTTAGCAATATCAGGAATTTAAAAAGGGAATACCACTATCAATTCTCAAGACATGTGAAGTTAGCAGTTATCTGTAGGCAGGCCGCTGCACTTGTGGGATTTCAACTACCGTATTTTTATTCATGCCCAGTGCCCTGAATCTATTTCTTTATTCACCATCCATCTCCACTAGTTTTAGACATACCATGTTAAAAACAAATCCCAGTTTTGGCTGGGCATAGTGGTTCATGCAAGTAATACGAGCACTTTGGGAGGCTGAGGAAGGAGGATTGCCTGAGCACAGGAGTTCAAGACCAGCCTGGGCAACATGGCGAGACTCCATTTATACAAAAAGTGAAAACATTAGCCAGGCATGGTGGCACACACCTATGGCCCCAGCTACTCAGGGGGCTAAGGCAGGAAGGTCCTTCGAGCCTGGGAGGTCAAGGATGTGGTGAGCTATGTTCATCACTGCACTCCAACCTAGGTGATAGAGTGAGACCCTGCCTCAAAACAAAAAACAAAACTGAAAAACCAAAAACCAAACCCTCATTTTATCCTATTTTCCTGCCCCCAAACAGCTATTGGTCCAGTGTTTGCCATGTTAATGCAAATGGTAAATGGTGCCACCACTCGTTCATTTGCTCAAGCAAGAAACTCAAGATTTTGCCTGTGTCGGATACCACCACATCCGATCACTCAATCCTCTGACTTTTCCTTCCTCCCTTTCATGCCCTCTTTCCCTGTACCACTCCTCTCCATTTCCTTCTCTCCATTTCCACTGGATCCACCATTGTCCAAGCCACATTCAAATTGCCCCTGATCCTGGTGGTGGCTTCTTCATTTGTCTTCCCTCTTCCATCCCCACACTGCAAAGCTGGTCCTACACACATCTGCTCACAGCCATTCCATTTTATGGCTTCTTGTTGCCCTAGAATCAAGTCTAGTCTACACTGGCCAGTGAAGTTCTCCTCCATGGCCCGTGGCCTGCCTCTCCTCCCTGCCTTAACTGCTCACACTCTTTGTGACACGGCTTTTGCATCCAGTGTTTCAGCCCCTGCATCCCACATCCCTTCCTAAAGCAAACAAGAACAGAAACAACACAGGCAGCTAACTCACTGTGCACCTCACTTCCTGAACTCCCACCAGCTGTTGGGTGATCAGTCCTGTCCACAGCCCCAAGTGCTCCCTAGGACCTGGTCTGTCTTGCTCAGGGCTGTCTGTCTCCCCTAGTGTATGAAGAAGAACAGGAAAGCACTATTAATCTGAATGAGTGAACAAACCAGGGATAATAATAATCCTGAAGCATAGTGTTGTTACGATTTTCAACTTGAATAAAGTGAAACAGAAAATGGCAAAAGGTGCCTATAGACTTATGTAAAAAATATATTCCAGCTTTTTAAAGGAAAGTTTAATGTATTTTTGGCTATTTAATGGTAATAAAAATTTTTTAAATAATTCAAATATTTACCTGTTTACCAGACTGTCACTTTCTCTAAATTTAAGCTCTGAATGGGAGAAACCTGGCCTTTGTCTTTCTTGCTGAATTTGACAGAGGCTCTTGCCTTTGGTTGGTGAGCTGGGCTCTTTTGTTGACTTAAATAGAAATCTGGGGCTTATTTGAAAACTGCCTAAGTCAGTTTTAAGACATTGCTTCTCTTGCTCAGTGGCCACAAAGAACATAACTTAGTAAATGTTTCTGAGAAAGTAAAGTCCAACCACTTTCAAAGTAAATACATTCATGTTATTTCATAACCCATATATGCTGGATCGTCAAAAATATCCCTGTACTTCATCCTAAAACATTTAGTTAAGTACCTGTGATGTGCTCATTTAGAAAAGGCCAAATGGGCCGCTAAAAACATAAAAGTTTAAAAATGATGTGTTGGGGTTAGCCAGCAGGAACTACTTTCTTCTGGTATCATGTGAATTGAGTTCATATAGTCTTTCTCTTAAGAAAATCGACCAAGCCTTACTTGTGTTTTTTAAAATATGTAAATGTAATTACAAGTTTTTATGTGAAATGCATTATACATACAAAGGAATAACATGTGAGGTGTATGCATAGTTTGAAGGTTAATGAAATGAATACCACGTTCTCACTATCACCTTAGGAAATAGCAGAGGACAGCCCCAGAGTGTGTGTGCCCTGTATCTTGTCCCTTTGCAATGGTTGTTATGGATTATGGGGGAATCATAGTCTGTAAAAGCTAGAATGACTGAGCCAAGTTTTGTGTTGGTTTTATTAAGACTTGTGAAAGGGACACGTGGCACTGCTTGTTGGAAAGCTCTCTTTCCTAACATTTTTTGCTTGTCCTTTAAGTCCAGTTCCTTGTCTCTGCTCCATTTAGAAGGAACCACAAAATCTAAGGAAGCCACAAGCTTCGTGGCTGCCTAGCAACAAAAGTAGCATTTGATGGGGGAAACAGGCAGAGTTATATTGCAACTGACCAAATGGAACATGCTGACCAATTCTGGGCTGCTCTTAGAGCTGCATGTGCCTGAAGTGGGGCACTCAGGGGACCCATAGTCAACCTGGCCCTGGAGAGAGATGGGGCCCACAGCAGCACTTCATTTATGAGCCAGGAGTGAGGCTGGCTTTGTGGGCATGTGACTGATATAGACAGAA
Organism: Cheracebus regulus; assembly: GCA_963574635.1. NCBI lineage: Eukaryota > Metazoa > Chordata > Mammalia > Primates > Pitheciidae > Cheracebus > Cheracebus regulus. Next base: position 67,838 of record CAUYQU010021621.1, read on the forward strand.
GGGCCCCGTGCTTGAGGTTGGTATCTTGAAATTCTTCCAAGTTTTATCTTTCAATTTGCATTTTGAAGGTGAAGTTCCATGGGTCCCTGGAGCATGCTCTGGGGATTTGGGGCTTCATGTGGTCTTGCCTCCTGCTGTCTCCTCCTGTCCCTGGGGGAGGTCCTTGGCTGACTGCTCCCGCACTCCCCGGTGCTCCAGGCTCTGCTTGGTCTCCCTTTCCTTGCTTTTACCCAGCCAGTGCTACTGTCCTCTGCCCCAAGCAGGACTTTGGGCTCAGGTAAGGTCAGGGTTAGGTGTATTCTTTCTCTGTGGCACCTCAGGGCTGGGCAGGTAGTGACCACCCCTGCCTTGAGCCTGCAGTGTCATGGTGCATTCAGTGGGCACCTTGAAGGGGGCAAACCTCTCACCTACCACCCATCCAAGTGCAGAGCATGTGGAGTGTGAATGTTGCTCTCCCTGTCTGCTGTGGGTTGGGGTGGCAAACTCATGGGAAGAGGAGGGTGACAAAGTCAGAACCCTAAAGTTGCTCCTGAGCCTGTGTGTCAACTGGAAAGTTCTGGTTTTGGGCCAGTTTGGCCAGTTTCTGCTGGGCTGTCTCATGTGTCTGTCATGTGTGTCATTTGGAGGCTTGACCATCTAGGTTGTCCTCACATGACATATGGCAGTTGGCAGGCTGTGAGTGGGGTGGTAGGAGCAGCCAGGCCCAAGTCTTTCATCCTCCAATGGGTAACCCTGGCATCTTTAGGTGGGGGCAGAGCTCCAAGAGCAGCAAGAGAGGACAGCCCCAGTAAGCAGGTGCCTTCCAGGTCTCTGCAAGGTCACACATGACACCGTCCTGTTGGCCAAAGCAAGACACAGGCCACCCAGATTCCAGGAGTAGAGGAAGAATCTGCCTCTTGAGGGAAGTTGCTGCAATATCACATTGGGAGGATGTGGATGCAGGTTTGGGGGAACCAATGAAGTGCCATAAGCACTTGTGCTTTCCTTTAGGTTTACTTTCTTCTTTGTAAGATCAGAATGTTTTCCTACTTCTGAACTATAACCAAAACTGGTTTAAAGAGTAGCCCTAGTGTATATATTTATAGAACAGTTCTGTGCAAATCTATTTCAGGATTACACATAAATTTTATTGCCTGGGCTATGGATCACTGCGGACCTGCTGCCAAAACCTAGATAATCATTAAGCTACCCCAGTAACATGCTACTTCATTGGACTAAGAAAAAGAAAGATTATATAAACTGAGATGTGACATCAGCCTCCTTTGAGATGTTTGGGTTTTTTTCAGGATGGTGAGTCTGCCTTTTCTTTTCTTTTTTTCTTTGGATGACAGTCTCACTCTTTCAGAGTGCAGTGGCGCCATCTTGGCTCACTGCAACCTCTATCTCCCCAGTTCGATCGATTCTCTTGCCTCAGCCTCCTGAGTAGCTGGGATTACAGGTGTGGCACCACCATGCCTGGCTAATTTTTTTTTGTGTTTTTTTTTTTTTCAGTGGAGATAGGGTTTTGCCATTTTGGCCAGATTGGTCTCAAACTCCTGACCTCAAGTGATCTGCCTGCCTCGGCCTCCCAAAGTGCTGGAATTAGAGGCATAACCCACCATGCCTGGCTTGCCCTTTCTATTTGACTATACTATCTTTGCAGGGACAGTCAAAAGAATCCCAGAGTGACTTTGCAGAGTCTCTCTATAAGGAGTGAAAGGCTCTTTCTATGTTTCCAGAGAATGAGATCCTGCTTTATTGGTGTGTTTTAACCCAGGTAGAGTGGCACAAAATCCTGGATATTCAAAAGGACACTTATTGTGGATCTGAGTCTGGCTGCCAGCTGAGCACCCTGCCTCCCACCAGAATCCTGGCCACAGGTTTACAGCCCCAACTGTGTGAACCTGCAACCCAATATGAAGTCTTCCAGCTATACTGCTGTCACTGCCCCTAAATTTACTTAATCACCACACTTCTATAATAGCCCTGTAACATTACCTTTCCCTTTGGCTCCTGGCTTTGTCTTATGTCCTGAAGTGCCCAGCAATGTCCTGGCCACCAAACCTAGAGCCAAGAAAGGACTGCAGGGGACATGCTGCCAGGGGATCAGGGTTGGCATGAAAATCATGAGAGTCAGGAAATTCCAGGTCCCTTAAGTCATTTGGGAAGACATTTGACAGGAAAGGCCAAGGAACGAGATCAGGTTGCCTCCGTGTAAATAAGAACTGAGATTCCCCGGCAGGGACTGGTCTGGCTGGGAGGTGTCTGAATTGTTCATTCTGCAGGGGAAGTTTTGATATATCTGTCTAAATCTTTATAATAACCAGATTGGAATTAATCACCACTCACTGTCTATTCATATTGTTTTTGAATTCTTTGGAAAGTTCGTAACTGTTACTTAATTATCACTGACAAGATTGAGGAATTCATTTAGTGTACCTATGAATTTGCTTATGAAAATGATAGCTAAACATGACCCCATCCCCATGTATTTGGGAACTTTTGCTGGTTTTGATGTATTGGTCCAGCCAAGAAGCACTGTATTCTTCCCCTTTGGCTCATGTGATGGATTAAATATTAATCTCCTGTGTCTCGGGTGTAATGATGGGGTGAGACTTGTGTAGTGGAGTGGCTCGGGCGGTGTGTGTTGACTCGTTTGCTGTCTTCACAGCCCTCGTGTTGTTAGGATCCTCTTTGCACACACTTGTCCTGTCTCCCTAAGGGCAGCCTCTCTTCCCATAGCTGCACTGTGAGGACTCCACATGAGGGTCCTGAGAGATTAACAGACACAAATTCTTCTCTTTTTCAGTTGAGGGACTCACTAGCACAAGTGGGATGGGCTTGCCCACCCATTCATTAGGGGATCAGAGTTGTGACATCTGGCTTAGGAGGTAATGACACCCTCTAATCCTGAAGGGGGGACTCGGGCAGTTCTATGGAGGATGCCTAGGTCTCCGCTAATGACAGCAGAAGGAATATAACTGAGGATGAATGTCTACCCATTTTGACAGTTGATTTAGATGGTGTTTTATTCTCTTCTGTGTTTGATTTGTGTGTTATACTTACTCAATGAAACTATCTGTTTGAGGGAAGGAAGTGATTATGTGTTCCTTGGTGCCCTGCCTGTGCCTGACATATAATTTTGTTAAAATTGAACTGTGGAAATGGTAGTAGTTAACGCTGCCCAGAATGTGAGAAGAGGGATGGCAAGAACAGGCCATTGTGCTAAGGTTTGAGGATTCTGTTGTTGGAGGCTGGGGAGATTATGGGGCTTCCTGTTACAATCTGGGGCTGGTACGACGTACTTTGAGGCAGATACCTGGCAGGCCAGGGTGAGTGTCCAGGAAGGTGAGATATTTGTCTTGGGCTACTGGGAATAAAATCTGAAGATGTGAGATGGAAATGACATGCAAAATAGCCCAGATGGGGCTACATCTGCTGGCCACCAGTACATCCCTACATCCTCTCAGTCTAAGGAGAAGACCACAGGGCTTAGGCAGGGCTGGTGGAGACTGATAAGCCTGGGTAAGGGTCTCTCAGTCTTTTCATCTCTGCTATTTTCATTTTAGGTACCTCAACTGAATGGCCAGGAGCAGTATGTGCTGGTGCTGGCCTGGGTGACCTGCAAGACTGACTGTCAAATTCTCAGGAATTTTGTGAGCCACTTGTCAAACATAGCTATTACTAAAAATTAAATTGGCTAGGCACAATGGTTCACATCCATAGTCTTAACACTTTGGGAGGCTGGGGCGGTAGGACTGCTTGAGGCCAGGAGATCAAGACCAGTGTCTGAGCAACAGTGAGAGCCCTATAAAAAAGAAATAAAGGAGAGAGATCCAAGATGGCCGATTAGCAACAGCTCAGGAATGTAGCTCCCAGTGAAAGCGCAGAGAATGAGTGGACGCCACACTTTCCGACGAATTTTTGTTGCCCACAGACTGGGAGATTCCCGGCAGAGGAGCCACACGGGTC
>CAUYQU010021623.1:0-11304 GCA_963574635.1 Cheracebus regulus
TGGTACTGGTACCAAAACAGAGATATAGACCAATGGAACAGAACAGAGGCCTCGGAGGCAATGCCACACATCTACAACCATCTGATCTTTGACAAACGTGACAAAAACAAGCAATGGGGAAAGGAGTCCCTGTTTAATAAATGGTGTTGGGAAAACTGGCTAGCCATGTGCAGAAAGCAGAAACTGGACCCCTTCCTGACACCTTGAACTAAAATTAACTCCAGATGGATTAAAGACTTAAACATAAGACCTAACACCATAAAACCCCTAGAAGAAAACCTAGGCAAAACCATTCAGGACATAGGCATAGACAAGGACTTCATGACCAAAACACCAAAAGCATTGGCAACAAAAGCCAAAATAGACAAATGGGACCTAATCAAACTCCACAGCTTCTGCACAGCAAAAGGAGCAGTCATTAGAGTGAATCAGCAACCAACAGAATGGGGAAAAAAATCTTTGCAAGCTAACCATCTGACAAAGGGCTAATATCCAGAATCTACAAAGAACTAAAACAGATTTACAAGAAAAAAAACAAGCCCATTCAAAAGTGGGCAAAGGATATGAACAGACACTTTACAAAAGAAGACATACATGAGGCCAACAAATATATGAAAAAATGCTCATCATCACTGTTCATTAGAAAAATGCAAATCAAAACTACATTGAGATACCATGTCATGCCAGTTAGAATGATGATCATTAAAAAATCTGGAGACAACAGATACTGGAGAGGATGTGGAGAAATAGGAACACTTTTATACTGTTGGTGGGAGTGTAAACTAGTTCAACCATTGTGGAAGACAGTGTGGTGATTCCTCAAGGACCTAGAAATAGAATTTCCATTTGACCTAGCAATCCCATTACTGGGTATATATCCAAAGGATTATAAATCTTTCTACTATAAGGACACATGCACACTAATGTTCACTGCAGCACTGTTTATAATAGCAAAGACCTAGAACCAATCCAAATGCCCATCGATGATAGACTGGACAGGGAAAATGTGGCACATATACACCACGGAACACTATGCAGCCATAAAAAACGATGAGTTTGTGTTCTTTGTAGGGACATAGATGAACCTGGAAACCATTATTCTCAGCAAACTGACACAAGAACACAAAATCAAACACCACATGTTCTCACTCATAGGTGGGTGTTGAACAATGAGAACACATGGACACAGGGAGGGGAGCATCATACACTGGGTCTGTCAGGGGCAAATGGGGAGGGACAGCAGTGGATGGGGAGTTGGGGAGAGATAGCATAGGGAGAAATGCCAGATATAGGTGATGGGGAGGAAGGCAGCCAATCACACTGCCATGTGTGTGCCTATGCAACAGTCTTGCATGTTCTTCACATGTCCCCCAAAACCTAAAATGCAATTTAAAAAAGTAAAAAGAAAAAGAAAAAAAAGATATTTTTTATTAATTTTGTTTTTGCTTGTTTATGTAAATGGTGTCAAGTTGCTATCAGGTTAATATAATGTGTAACAAGATAGTTTTTGCAAGCTTCATCACAAGTTCAAACCAAGATACACACAAAAAATACACAAAAAAATTAAAAGCAAGAAACTAAATCATTTCACCAGAGAAAATCACCTTCTCTAAATGAAGATAGGAAGGAAAAAAAAATAAGAGGCTAGAAAACAACCAGAGAACAAATAACAAAATGGCAGGACTAAGTTTTTACTTATTAATAATAACTTTGGATGTAAACAAACTAAACTCAACAATCAAAAGACTCAGACTGGCTGAAAGGATAAAAAAACAAAACTCACTTATCTGTTTCCTGCAAGTAACACACTTTACCTAAAAACATGCACATATACTTAAAATAAAGGGATGTAAAAAGATATTATATGTGAAGGGAAACCAAAAAAAAAGCAATAGTATCTATACTTGTATCAGACAAAATAGATTTCCAGACAAAAACTATAAGAGCAAAGGGTAGTCACTATATAATGATAAAGGGGTCAATTCATCAAAAGCATAAGACAATTTTAAATATATATACACTCAACACTGGATCTCCCAGATATATAAAGCAAATATTAATATTATTAGAGCTAAAAAGAGAGATAGGCCCCAATACAATAGCAGCAGCACACATCAACACCTCACTTTCAGCCGTGGACAGATCTTCCAAAAAATAAACAAGGAAACATCAGCCTCAATCTGCAATACAGACCAAGTGCATCTAATAGATGTTTACAGAACATTTCATTCAATTACTACAGAATACACAATTTTTTCTTCAGCACATGGATCATTCTCAAGGATAGGCCATATGTTAAGTCACAAACCAAGTTTAAAACATTCAAAAATGGAAATAATATCACACATCTCCTCTGATCACAATGGAATAAAGCTAGAAATTAATAAGAAAAAATTTGGAAACTATTCAAATACATTGAAGTTAAACAACGTGTTTCTCAATAACCAGTGGGTCAATGAAAAATTATTGAAGAAAATTAAAAATTTTTTTGAAACGAATAATAATGGAAACAGAACAAATCCAAATTTATGGTATACAGCAAAAGCAATACTCAGAAGAATGTTTATAGCTAAAAGTGCCTACATTTAAAAAACACTTCAAGTAAACTATGCAGCAATTATCTTTAAAGAGATGGGAAACTAGAAAGAAAAAAAACCAAAGTTAGTAAAAGAAAAGGAATAATAAAGGTCATAGCAGAAATAAATGAAGCTGAAATGGAAAAACAATATAGAAGATAAATAAAACACAAGGCTGGTTTTTTGAAAAGTTAAACAAAATTGATAAACCTTTAGCCAGACTAAGAACATAAGATTAAAATAAATAAAATCAGAAATGAAAAAGGAGACATTACAACTGACACTGCAGCTATTTAAAAGATCATTAGTGGCTACTATGAGCAACTATATTCCAATAAATTGGAAAATCTAGAAGACATAGACAAATTCCCAGACACATAGAACCTACCAAGATTAAAACAGGGAGAAATCCAAGATCTAGAAAGACCAATAACAGGTAACAAGATTGAAGCCATAATAACAAGTCTCTCCACTAAAGAAAAGCTCAGGAGCCAATGGCTTTGTTGCTAAATTCTGCCAAACTTCTAAAGAACTAATACCAATCCTCCTCAAACTATTTTTTAAAAAATAGAGTACAAGGGAATACTTCCAAACTCATTCAACAAGGCCAGAGTTACCCTGATACCAAAACCAGACAAAGACACACCATAAAAAGAAAACTGCAGGCTAATATCCCTGATGAAGATTAATGCAAAAATTCTCAATAAAATACTAACAAACTGAATTCAACAATAAATTAGAAAAATAATTGATCATGACCAGTATGATTTATTACTGGGATGCAAGGAGAGTTTAGTACATGCAAATCAATCAATATGATACATCATATCAATAGAATGAAGGATAAAAACAATCTGATCAGATCATTTTAACTGATGCTGAAAAATTTAATAAAATTCAACATCCCTTTATGTTAAAAACTCTCAAAAAACTTGGAATAGAAGAAACAAATGTCAGCATAATAAAAGCTATATATGACAGACCCATAACTAGTATCCTACTGAATAGAGACAAACTGAAAGGCTTTCCTCTAAGATCTAAACATTACAGAAATGCCCATTTTCACCACAATATAGTACTTGAAGTTCTACTAAAAGCAATCAAACAAGAGAAAGATACAAAAGCATCTAAATCGGAAAGGAAGAAGATAGATCACTTAAGCTCAGGAGTTTGAGACCAGCCTGGGCAACATAGCGAGATCCCATCTCTACAAAAAATACAAAAATTAGCCAGGCACGGTGGCATGCACCTGTACTCCCAGCTACTTGGGAGGCTGAGGCAGGAGAATTGCTTGAGCCAGGGAGATGGAAGTTTCAGTGAGCCAAGATTATACTATTGCACTCAGGCATAAAACTCTGTCAAAAAAGAAAAGAAAGGAAAAAAGAACTGAATAGACATTTCTCAAAGAAAATGTACAAATGGCAAACAGATATATGAAAATGTGCTCAACATCAAGCCAGGCATAGTGGCTCATATCTGTAAACCCAGCACTTTGGGACGCTGAGGTGGGTGGATCAGGAGGCTGAGGCAGGAGAATCAAGTGAACCTGGGAGATGGAAGTTGCAGTGAGCTGAGATCGTGCCATGGCACTCCAGCCCGGGGGGGGGTGACAGTGAGAGACTCTAGCTCAAAAAAAAATCCCTGGTGGTCTAGTGGTTAGGATTCGACACGCTCACTGCCATGGCACAGGTTTGATTCCTGGTCAGGGGAAAGAAAGAAAAATATAATTAAAAACAATAACAAAATATAAAAAATAAAAAAAAGATACAGACAGTCGGGTGTGGGTGTGATGGCTCACGCCTGTAATCCTAGCACTTCAGGAGGCCAAGGCAGGTGGATCACCTGAGGTCAGAAGTTCAACACCAGCCTGGCCAACATGGCAAAACCCCAACTCTACTAAAAATACAAAAATTAATCGGGCATGGTGGCATGCATCTGTAATCCCAGCTACTTGCAAGGCTGAGGTAAGAGAATCACTTGAACCCAGGAGGCGGAGGTTGCAGTGAGCCAAAATTGTACCACTACACTCCAGCCTGAGAGACAGAGCAAGACTCCATCTCAAAAAAATAAATAAAATCATATATATATATATATATATATATATATATATATACAGACAAAACTAAATGAATAAAGAGAAAATTAAAAGGCAGGAAGTTAGAAACTTTGACTCCTCAGTTATTGTTATCTGTACAAGATAAAATGAAATTAAGTATAATGTTGAGGGTGAGCATGGTGGTTCGCTCCTGTAATCCCAGCACTTTGAGAGGCAGAGGTGGATGGATTACCTGAGGTCGGGAGTTCGAGACCAGCCTGACCAAAATGGAGAAACCCCATCTCTAATAAAAATACAAAATTAGCTGTGTCTGGTGGCATATGCCTGTAATCCCAGCTACTTGGGAGGCTGAGGTGGGAGAATCGCTTGAATCCAGGAGGCCGAGGTTGTGGTGAGCCGAGATCACACCATTACACTACAGCCTGAGCAACAAGAGCGAAACTCCGTCTCAAAAAATAAAATAATGCTGAGTTGGACCTTGATGCTAGACAGAGGTCAGATTTAAGTCAGTCTGAGCTTATGCCACCAGCCTGAAAGCTGCACCCCAAGGGCACAATTATCCAGGGGCAACAGAAAGTAATGCTAAGACCCATGGTTACCAAGAAGATAGTTAATGTGGGGGAAGAGCAAAACCAAGGAACTAGTAAAACCATAGAGTATAATGTAAAGAAACTGTGCCATTTTGTAGATTGATGTCATCAGCTTCCTGAGAAACCTTAACTTTTTTTTTTTTTTTTTTTTTTGAGACAGAATTTCTCTCTTGTTACCTAGGCTGGAGTGCAATGGCACCATCTCGGCTCACCGCAACCTCCGCCTCGTGGTTTCAAGCAATTCTCCTGCCTCAGCCTCCCGAGTAGCTGGGACTACAGGTGCATGCCACCATGCGTAACTAATCTTTGTATTTTTATTAGAGAAAGGGTTTCACCATGTTGACCAGGATGGTCTTGATCTCTTGACCTCGTGATCCACCCGCCTTGGCCTCCCAAAGTGCTGGGATTATAGGCGTGAGCCACCGCGCCCCGCCAAGAAACCTTTACTGTAATACAATGTAAAAATAACTACTTTAAGGGCAGTATCTTTAATTTTAAATGTTACAGAATGAAAGAGCATGTTTGGGTTGATACAGAACCCATAGCTCACTATTAGACAATCACTGATGATTAAATGTGATCCAGATGCAGACCAAGTTATTTGTGAGAGAACAACCAACGCAGTGGACTGGATGAATGCCACTGTAAGGTCCGTTTGCACTGAGAAGTGGATTTCCCAACTATATCTATAAAATACCAAGTGGAGCATCCCAGATGAAGCCCCTGATATTCCTCTTATGCAAGCCATGTGGGACTGGCTTTATGATAACCAAGATATGTTTCCACTGAACACGCCTATTATCGAGATCATGGTAAAAGCTGTGGTTAAGGGAGCCCCTTCTATATGGGCATGCTGGATGACATTACTCCTGCAGAATGAAACAACTGTTTGAGAAGCCTTATCAAATTTGCTGTCCTTCATGGGTCTTATAAATACCAATAGAACATCACAGTAATTAACAACAACAACAAAAAGGGAAAGGCCAAAGGGAGTCAAAGAACTCATCCCAGGTTGGTGGAAACCTTTAGATGGTTATTATGAAATGAAAATCCATGGAGTTACAGCAAAGGTCTTTACAACACTATCAAAGGTTGGGTGAAACAAAAGGAGCCCCTGCTGGTCCCCCTACATTAAAAGATTTCACATCAGTTTGCTACATTGGCTCCAGGTTGGAGGAATTAAAAAAAAAAAAAAAAAAAAGGAAAAAATTATCATGAGGAAGCTAACATTACCGGGGGCAATGTTGAGCTCAGTTAAAGATTGACAAAATGGCTTGAGTCTTTTGGCTCAACTCCATGCTGAGGACTCAAATCCTTTTACACTAGAAACAGTAAAATGGTTTGGTGGTAAAGAAGAAAAGTTCCTGGAACCAGAACGTAAAAATGTAAAGATTGATAAGATTATGAAATTTGAGATGTTTAAACGGGCTTTCTGTAAGGTAGTTGTGACTCCTTTATCTAAATTTTCTATGAAAATGGGTATAGTATCTCACTAAGGGATGTTTTCCCTATCTAGTACTGTAAAACTGAAGACGTGTAAATCTGCCTTTTGAGAAACGTTCATTGGACATGCTAAATGGGAACTAATAAGATTGCCTGAGCCTACAGAATATAGGGTGGAAGCTAGAGTGCTGGTCAGGACAAATCCTTCATTTGATAGCACTTTGTGGAATGTTTACTGGGGCTTATGGTGAATGCCTGTGAGCACTTTTCCAGTGACAACTACTGGAAGTTTGGACTAGAGAATTTCCACTTAAGGGAAACTTATTGCCTTTCTATGGAATGCTAACTACAGCTACCCCTATGCTAATGAAAACAATAGTGCCCCAAAGAGTTTCATGATAAAATGAATGTGGTTTTTATAGGATCATGCTATCTGGGGATGCAAGGAAGAGATACTCATTAGCAGGGAGTCTCTTTTTCTCCTAGGACTGACTCTAACAATGTGAAGAGCCGCTAGATTTTTCAGTGCCAGATAAACAGCTCTCAGCTGACAAGAGCTGCTTGGCTTGTGAATGGTAGTTCCAAGGTGAACAAACAGCATTTTGTTTGAAAGGCTGCTGATTTGGTTAAAGAAGAGTCATGGAAATCTTTTTATTTATTTATTTATTTATTTGTTAGCTATAGTCTAGAGCAATTGAGCAAAGTATGTTTTTGCTAGCAAATTTACTTTTCTCTCTGAGTTCTCCAAAATTTGGAAATTGTTCACGCATATTCTGATTTTATAACAATAGAGTTATTTGCATAAGTTTACTACTAGTCTTTTTTTTTAAATAATAATAATAAGACAATTGGAGACACTGGTTATTTTTCCAGTGCTTTGACTTGAATAACATATTTTTAGCTAAAGTTCAGCAAAGCCAACTTGAAAAGGACCTATAAGGTCAAACAATTCTTGCTGCACTTTAAGTAAATAATCAGGCCAAGTATAAAAAGCCTAAAACTTATTTCTCACACAAACTGGTCTTACTGCAATTTCTCCTTAGTAGAAAAGGAGGACCAGAGAGAGAGGAATTGTTTCAAAGGAAAACTATAACACCTTTTACTAGACTACAGCCTTGACTTTTGTTTTTGAGTGAAAGTTGAATCATCAATTATTTCTGGGCTACAATAATATTCTAAAGAGTATCAGGTTATAATTTTCTTCATGTTTTTAGTTGGCACCCTAATGGAATAGTTTCTTTGTTCTGGCATGCACATTTTCTTTCGATCGTCAAACTATAGTTATTTATCTCTTGTAGCTCTGCTTCTGAGAAAATCAGAATCGTGTATTCAGAAGACTAGAGATGATTTGAAAAAGCCTGCAAATCTTTGTCATTTTGAATCCCACTGTGTCCACTCAGTTTTTCACTGTAAAAGGCCCTGCTGCTATATCTGTACAAGCAACTTCCCTCTAAGCCCAGGGACTATCACAGAAAAGGTGGGCGTGTGAGATTATAAGGGCAAGCTTTGAGGAGCAGAATTAGTTCAGACTCTGCAAATCAATGATGGGTACATGGATGCCTAAACAGCTGGCAAAATAAGGTACTTTGCCTTCTGGATAATTACATGCATGGCACCATTTCATCCATCACAACCATAAAGAATTTTCTACTTTATGTAGAATTAAATGAAAATTATTACTGAGAGGATATAAAGATACTTGTGATGAAGCCTCCTGGGTATAATAGTCCCAGTTATGAGATTTATGCAGATAGATATATACTTTAAAAAAATTATCAGCTACCTTAGGACAAATTGCTAAAGAGAGTGAAAAGTATTGTGGTACAACAAGTCTCTAAACTCCTTAGCTAAAAAGGTTTTAACAAGGCTTATGTTTTGTATTGCTAATTGCTTAAGTCTGTAACTAAAACCAAGATCACAGTAGCTCACCATATAGACGTTAAATGTAGATAAGTCAATTTTGTAAACTTGCCTTTGGTTTTTTGTTTGGTGGCTTTTATATTACATACAAAATTTTAAGAGTTAATAAATGCCTGTCCATGTCTGTTCCTGTTTGGCATAGAACATTGAAATTGGTTATAAATCTTTTGGCTCTTAAGTCCCTTGGCCCTAGGGGTCCCACTGAGGGAGAGAATGGACCTGGGCCAGGCAGCCATGCCACCTTAGTAATGCTATGGAACAAAATAGAAGTTAGGTGGCCATCAATGCTGCTTCTGGCAAATATTGGCCAGCAGGAGGAAAATATTAATCAAAAATAAAATTCTAAGCCCCTCAGTCATCTGAACAGACATGCTTCTTGGTTGAAGGCAATCCAAAGTTAGCCTGAAAAACTAGTTTTAGCCATAATGAAAAGTGAGAGAGAAGTGTCAGACATCCCTCATAGCTGACCAGCATTCACATAAACACAGAGACCTTAAAACTGATAGAACAAGGCCAGGTTCAGTGACTCATCCCTGTAATCCCAGCACTTTGGAAGGCCGAGGTGGGTGGATCACATGAGGGGAGTTCGAGACCAGCCTGGCCAATATGGTGAAACTCTGTCACTACTAAACATACAAAAATTAGCTGGGCATGGTGGAGCATTCCTGTAATATCAGCTACTTAGGAGGCTGAAATAGGAGAATTGCTTGAACCAGGGAGGCAGAAGTTGTAGTGAGTCAAGACCATACCATTGCACTCCAGCCTGGGCAACAAGAGCAAAACTCCATCTAAAAAAATAAAACACCCGATAGAACAGACTTTCTTTAAGTCTAATAGAAAAACTTTTTTTTCTTAAAAAAAAAAAAAAAAAAACACCTGATAGAATTAGACTTTCTTTAACTCTAATAAGAAACATTTACTATCTATTTTCTCTGAAGCCTGCTACCTGGGGGCTTAATCTACATGATAAAACATTAGTCATCACAATCTTTTATTATAACCAAGACATTCCTTTCTGTTGATTCCAGGTCTTTAGATAGTAACTTTTTCAACCAATTGCCAGTCAGAAAATCTTTAAATCTGTCTATGACCTGGAAGCCCCCACTTTTAGTTGTCTTGACTTTTCAGAATGAACCAATGCACATTTTACATGTATTGACTGATGTTTTATGTCTCCCTAAAATGTATAAAACAAGTTGTAGCTCAACTACCTTGTGCCCATGTTGTCAGGACCTCCTGAGACTGTGTCACAGACATGTCCTTAATTCTGGCAAAATAACTTCTAAAATGATTGAGACTTGTCTCAGAACTCTTTTGTTTACAAAGTGAATACTTATTTTTAGGCTATGTACAATAAATTATGTTATTACTGAAGATAAAAAATTATGTTTCCTCAGTGCCCACAAAGATAAACTAAGTCAGCTAACAAATATAATATTGGCTTTTATTTAGATTATTTCCTTTTACATCATTCCCTAACAATCCATTACATTTTTCCATTGTTAATGTGTTGAATTCCTGTAATTTGTACTGAATCCTCTCAAATGTGCTTGAAATATTCAGAAATCCATGGCAAATATCTTCTTAAGTTTATTAAGAAACCAGGACTGGGAGACGCAGTGGCTCAGGCCAGTTGTCCTGGTGCTTGAGGAGGTGAGGCTATGCATTAGAGGCCAGCCTGGGCAACATAAGAAATGCTCATTCATTAAAAAAAAAAGAAAAAAGAAAAAGAAACCAGGACTGAAGAACAAACACAAATTCCATACAAACTGATAAAATCTTGGGCTTTTAAGTTAGAGATTAATGTTCTCAAAACAGTCACTACAGACAGGGTTAGCTATAAAGGTTGTTAATCACTATTTCGCACAAGCAAATATTGAAGAGATAACTATAATAATTTTTCCCTTGAGAAAGTTCTGGTACATGACTAGGATTATAAAATACTGCAATAACTACTTTACTCAAGACTTATAATTTTACAGAATTAAGATAGTCGATATTAAGATAGAAAAAGCAAAAAGAAAAAGAAAAGAAAAAGCAATGTGCTGGTAAATTTACCATTCTTAATAAGAAAATAAATATTCAATCATACAATGCAGAGTCTGAAAAGAGGTACAAAAATTAAAATGTAGAAATTTGATTTGTAAAAGAACATCAGAATCAGATATATCCCCTCCCCATAGAGGACTCTGCAGTGAGGCCACAGCTAGGGCAACACTATGCTGGCATAAACAACTTGACGGCAGCATCTCTCAAGACTGTTGTCTGGCCTCTCCCATGGTACAGGGAGAGAGGAACTGCACTGAAAAAAGAGGGCTCAGCTTCTCAGAATCAAGGTTGCCTCAGGGTGGGCGGTGGTAAAGGCATATATCAGACAGAAGTTTTGCAGGTATGGCAGGATGCAAACTGCAGCCTGGAGCAGCTGGAGGTCCTCAACCATGCAGAGAAATAGACAAGTTTACCATTTTAAGTGATTTCCCCTTATTTAAAGGGTTGGGATACCCACAAAGAGAAGCCCATCAGACTCACAGCAGATCTCTCAGTACAAACCCTACAAGCCAGAAGAGAGTGGGGGCCGACATTCAACATCCTTAAAGAAAAGAACTTTCAACCTAGAATTTCATATCCGGCCAAACTAAGCTTCATAAGTGAAGGAAAAATAAAATTTTTTGCGAACAAGCAAGTACTCAGAGATTTCATCACCACCAGGCCTGCTTTA
>CAUYQU010021624.1:0-15995 GCA_963574635.1 Cheracebus regulus
GTCCATGCCAGCATTGTTTTTATTAAATATGAAAACTGGAAACAAATACCCATCAATACAACAATGAATAAATTATATTTGTTCAATGAAAATAAACACTTAAGAATGGAAATCAAATTAGAGCTGAATGTATCAGTATGGATGACTCTCAAAATCATATGCATTTAGGTGCACTTTTGCCTGTTAATTCTATCTTTTCTAACTTTATTATAATTTTATCACTAGCCACAAACCTCATTCTCTTCCCAGGGGACTGAGTCCACCCCAGAGCTGAGTCAATCCCTCTGGAAGCAGGGGCATCCCTGGCTCCATAGGATTTCACTTTGCAGAACTACTGGTTCAGAGACACAGGAGCCTGAAATCCATGGGAATACAAAGCTGGAAATCCTAGGCACAGACCAGAACATCTCTGAGGTGATCTATTAATAAGTAACTGCATCAGCAGGATACCCTCACACTCAGCAATAAAATGAAAGCAATAAAAATGCTTTTCTAAGGAAATGGCAGTCATGTCAGGCAGAAGATCAAACCTAATTATGTCCTAACGGCAGGGAGAGCTCTGCGGGGAATGTGGTCGGGCCCAGGCCCCCTCTGCTGCCCAGCCCTCCCGGTACCACCTTTAGTCCTCAAGCCTGAGAGGCTCTGTGCTTGGGGGGCCATACAAGTGGGCAGAGACGTGCCTTCAGTCCTTCCTCTGATGATTCTCTAGAT
Source organism: Cheracebus regulus (assembly GCA_963574635.1). NCBI lineage: Eukaryota > Metazoa > Chordata > Mammalia > Primates > Pitheciidae > Cheracebus > Cheracebus regulus. The sequence continues at coordinate 712 of CAUYQU010021624.1, forward strand.
AACACTTCCTGTGGCCTCATCTTAATTAGCAAATGATGCTTCTGAAAGTGAAATTCCAACTGCTATTTCTGATTTAATGGAATGGGCCAAAACACCATGTTCGCTGTAGAGGTTTTAATATTTTGGTTGATTCTCCTAAATTAATACTAATCCTTGAAGACGAAGATTCCTCCCTAAGAAAAGTGCTGTGGCTCGTCAGGCTGGGAAGTCTGAGCTGGCTCTGCACAACCGTGTGATGAGATGCCTGATTCCCATTTGTGGCTGTGCCTCAAATGAGGTACATTTGAGGCTGAAGAGAAACCTAAAAAGACCAGGGCCTCCAATTTTCTTCTTCAAAGCTTTCAAAACCATATATTGGCAACATGTCCCTGACTCCATTTTTCACCTTAAAAAATGAGCCCAACATTTTCTTAGAACTTAATCTTTGAGATACTCAAAGCCACAAAAATTCAAGCCCTTAGAATTTCCTTGCTCTCTGTCCAGCAGGTATCTGCAAGACGCATTCTCTCTGCCAGCCGGTGCCTTGCTAGCTGTGGAGGAACTGCAGGACATGCCCGTCCACAGAGCAGCTCCTTCCCAGCCTGCCATGCTTCTACTACTACATCATCCTCTTGGGTGTGCGCCGCGGCTCTCCCTATCATGGGAGCTTCCTGGGAGGCACTTTCATTTCTCTGTGCTCACCAGCAAGTGCTAAACTGAAGGAAGACAGAATTCAATTGTTTAGCAATCAGGGTTTCTATGGCCGTCCCATCATCACTGCACCTCTTCTATGACATGAGACATTGGTGCAGTGTGTCATTACGTTCAAATCTGTGGGTTGGCCAGGGTGTCTCTGTATGGACTGAATGTGTCCCTCCAAAATTTGTATGTTGAAGCCCTAACCCCCACTATGAGGATATTTGGAGTTGGGGACTTTGGGAGGTAATTAAGATGAGGTCATGTGGACATGGCCCCCGTGGTTGAGATTAGCCCTAATAGCAAGAGATAGCAGAGAGCTCCACCCTACCGCTGGCCACGTGCACACACAGGGAGAAGGGGGCCTTCTGTAAGCCAGGAAGAGATCCCTCACCAGAAACTGATCACACTGGGACCCTGATCTTGGATCTCAGGCCTCCAGAACTGAGGGAAAATAAATGTCTGCTGTTAAAGTCATGTAGTCCATATTGTTTTGTTTTGGCAGCCCGAGGTAGAACAGTGCCCTTCTCCGCTTCTACCCATGACAGGATAAAAATCCCTGGAGCAGACTCTCTTTTTCCTCCCAAAGGAGCCATGGAAGGCCACTCTACAACTTGCAGCAAACACGGAAGTACCAGAACCCTGCGCGTTGCTTGGAGGAAATGCACGGAGGACGGACGCAGGTTCGGGGGGATACAAGAATGGAGAAGGCTGACCCTAGAGACAATGCTGTCAAGCTTTGAATCTATAGTGTACACTGGAAAGTAAAAAAGCATCATCCACACAATGGACTGACTGCATCCTCCAGTACACTCTGAGGTCTTCAGGTACAGCTATTAATCTGTTTTTCTCAACATTATTTTTCTTCCTCACTCTTGGATTTCTTTAACCTCTCCTGGGAGGGGACACAGAACTGGGTGACAAGGAAGAAACACTCCTGGGGGTTGTGGTTGGGGGCAGGACAGAACAAAGGCCAGGGCCAGGCAAGCCTGGGGAAAGGATGAAGGCTGGGATTTGGGGGTGAGGGAGGTGTCCAGGAGGACGGGAGGGCAGGAAAATGGGGGAAGGTTTGGCTGGTTTCCATGCTGGCTAGGGTGACTGGCGAGGCAGCCATGCTGCTCTGGGGTCTGCACTCAGGCTGGTCCTGCCTGTCGGCATAGGCTGGAGAGAAAATGTAAACTCCTGGCACTACTACCCTACTCACCTCTGCTGCACCTCCGAGTCATTCAGTTCTCCAAAGGAAAAGCTGGAGAAAGGGGCCCAGTGTCTGGAATTATTTTTTTTTTTTTTTTTTTTTTTTGAGATGGAGTCTCATTCTGTCACCCAAGCTGGAATGCAGTGGCATGATCTCCACTCACTGCAACCTCCACCTCCTAGGCCCAAGCAATTCTCCTGTCTCAGCCTCCCGAGTAGCTGGGACTACAGACATACATCACCATGCCTGGCTAATTTTTGTATTTTTTTTTAGTAGAGACGGGATTTCACCATATTGGCCAGGCTGGTCTTGAACTCCTGACCTTGTGATCCTCCCGCCTCGGCCTCCCAAAGTGCTGGGATCACAGGCGTGAGCCACCATGCCCGGCCATGGACTTAGAATCAGCTCATCTCTACAGCACTATTTACTGAGGAAAAGATTTTGAATGTGCAGCTAGGAAAACTGGTAGAATATATTAGGATACATCATGATGAAAAGATGAAGCCTTTGACACACAACCTCTCAAAGTATTTTTAACAACAGAGGGAAAGAGTCCTATATAACATGAAGAAAAGTTAGACGCAAAGCTGTATATATGTACGGTCCAGTCTGATAGAAATTAAAAAAGCAGACTCTGAGAGACTAGAAAGAATACATTGAAAGCAGTAAGAGAGATTATTCTGTACTGGAGAATTAAGGGCAATTTTTCTTTTGTCCATTTTGGTAAATTTGCAGGTTTTCTAGAAGCACAATTTGTGTTTGTAATTTTTTTTTTTTTTTTTTTTGAGGCAGAGTCTCACTCTGCTGCCCAGGCTGGAGTGCAGTGGCATGATGTCAGCTCACTGCACCTCTGCCACCCAGGTTCAAGCAATTCTTCCTGTGCTTCAGCCTCCTTAGTAGCTGGGATTACAGATGCCCGCCATGCCCAGCTAATTTTTGTATTTTAGCGGAGACAGGGTTTTACCATGTTGGCCAGGATGGTCTCAAACACCTGACTTCAGGTGATCTGCCTGCCTTGGCCTCCCAGAGGAATTACAGGCATGAGCCACCACACTCGGCTGTGTTTGTAATCTTTAGAGATAATTAAAAAATATGTATCTTTAACACCTTAAAGCCTAGACTGGTAGGAGAGGCAAAATAAGCGCAAGACAGGTGACCCGACGCACACATTTTGGTTGCGGGAGTCTAATAAGAACAGTACTTCTCAGGACTATGCCCTACACCCTGCTCTGGGGAGAGGGGCTTAATATCACCCTGCACAGCCAGCAAGTCCTCGCTCCAGTAGCCCCGGCCCCCACTTGCCTCGCCGCTCTGCGATCTGCAGGTAGCCCGTGGACAGGTACTGCTCCATGTCCTGCTGGAAGGCTTCCTCAAAAAACTTCTGCCGCTCCTTCAGCTTCATTTGCTGGGTGTGCTCCATTTCCAGGACCTTCTGGGCATGCTCTGCATCTAGTTCAGCTGAGGAAACAGAATAACCCGGGTTAGGGTTTGAAAAGGGACTGAGAGGTAATGGGTTTAAACAGCTGCTCACAGCCACCCTCTAAGTGGATGGCGTCACATCGCGTTGACAGACTTGGGCTGGTGCCCGACTGTGTGTACAGCTGGCCTCCTTGCCCCCCAATCTGCTGCACTTCTTCCCCATACGTGGGCTGCCAGGCCCCTTACATGTGCTGTTCTCTTTGCCGAACAACCTTCCCACCTGCATCGCCCATTTGTCAGTCACAAACAGCTGTTCGCCTTCCAAGACCAGCTTCTCAGGGAGTCCTTCTAACTCCACTGGGGTCTGCTGCTCCATCCAGCTGTTTCCACATCCTTGTGTTTAAATTTTTGCAGCTGACTTATAAATTGCAATGCAGTTGCTAAGGACTTGGAGTCCATATATGTGACCATATATGACTCATTTCAACTCAGCTCAGTGCCTGGCACACAGCTCTCAAGAAATGTTTGTTAAGAGTAAGTATGTAACCGTGGAATATTATTCACCTTTAAAAAGGAAGGAAATTCTGACACACACTATAACATGGATGAACCTTGAACATATATGCTAAGTGAAATAAGCCAGTCACAAAAAGGCAAATACTGTATGGTTCCACTCATATGAGGTACCCAGAGCAGTCAGACTGATGGAGACAGGAAAAGTGGGGTTCTCAGGGCTGGGGAGAGGGCATGAGAGCTTAGTGGTTAATGAGTATAGATTTTCAGCATTACAAGATGAAAGGGATCTGGAGATGGATGGTGGGGATGAATGTACAACATGAATATATTTAATATCACTCAACTGTACACTTACAAATTTTATGTACACATAACAGGGTAAATTTTATGTGTATTTTACCACAGTAAAAAGTTGGGGGGGGGAAGTAAGTATGTAGCCATCACAGTGTATTAGAAAGTGCTTAGTCTTGGCTTTTTAGTGTTTGCTGACCACCCAACCTACTTAGTTAACCTTCTCATCTGAAAATCTGGGATAGAAATATTAACCCAATATTGATATGAAAGAATGTAAAATAATTTTATAATGTAAGTGCCCAGTGACCTTTCAAGGTAGGCCTGAGTGAGTAATACACAAGGCAAGAACACTAACATAAACTTTGCCTGGTCATTCAAGCAAGAACCCCAAATCTTCCAGCTTTAAACACTTGCCAGTGGTTTAACCTTTCCTCAAGGCATGTGATATGGTTTAGCTCTGTGTCCCCACCCAAATCTCATATGGAACTATAATCCTCATGTGTCAAGGGAGGGAAGTGACTGGGTCATGGGGGAAGTTTTCCCCATGCTGTTCTTGTGATAGTGAGTAGTTCTCACAAAAGCTGATGGTTGTATGAGTGTCTGATGGTTCCTCCTTAACACGCTCACACACTCTGCCTTGTGAAGGTGTTTGCTTCCCCTTTCGCCATGATTGTAAGTTTCCTGAGGCCTCCCTAGCCATGCAGAATTGTGAGTCAATTCAACCTCCTTTGTTTATAAATTACCCAGTCTCAGTTTTTTCCTTTTTTTTTTTTTTTTGAGCTAGAGTGTCATTGTTCCCCAGGATGGACTGCAGTGGCATGATCTCAGTTCACTGAAACCTCTGCCTCCTGGGTTCAAGCGATTCTTGTGCCTCGGCCTCCCAAATAGCTGGGATTACAGGTGAGTACCACCCTGCCCAGCTAATTTTTTGTATTTTTAGTAGAGATGGGGTTTCACCATGTTGGCCAGGCTGGTCTCAAACTCCCATCTCAAGTGAGCTGCCTGCCTCAGTTTCCCAAAGTGCTGGAATTACAGGTGTGAGCCACCACGTCTGGCCTCAGATTTTTCTTTATAGCAGTGTGAATAGTGACTAATGTAGTAAATTGGTACTGTAGAGAGTGGGATATTGATACAAAGATACTTGAAAATGTGGAAGGGACTTTGGAACTGAGTGATGGGCAGAGGCTGGAACAGTCTGGAGGGCTCAGAAAAAGACAGGAAGATGTGGGATAGTTTGGAACCTCCTAGAGACTTGTTGAATAGTTTAAACCAAAATGCTGATAGTGATGTGAACAATGAAGTCCACACTGAGGTGGTCTCAGATGAAGATGAGAAACTTATTGGGAATTGGAGTAAAGGTCACTCATGCTATGCTTTAGCAAAGAGACTGATGGCATTTTGCCCCGCCCTAGAGATCTGTGGAACTTTGAACTTGAGAGAGATGATTAAGGGTATCTGGTGGAAGAAACTTCTAAGCAGCAATGCATTCAAGACATGACCTGGATTATTCTGAAAGCATTCAGTTTTAGGCATTCACAAGGATATGGTTTGAAATTGGAGCTTATGTTTACAAGAAAAGCAGAGCATAAAAGTCTGTAAAATCTGTAGCCTGATGATGCGATAGAAAAGAAAAACCCAGTTTCTGGGGAGAAATTCAAGCCAGCTGCAGAAATTTGCATAAGTAATGAGGAGCTGAATGTTAAGTGCCAAGGCAATGCATGTCTCCAGGGCATGTCAGAGATCTTGGCAGCAGCCCCTCCCATCACAGGCCCAGAGGCCTACAAGGAAAAATGGTTTCGTGGGCCAGGCCCAGGATGGGCTGCTCTGTGCAGCCTTGGGACATGGCACCCTGCATTTCAGCCACTCTAGTTCCAGCTGTGGCTAAAGGGGGCCCAGGTACAGCTTGGGCTATTGCTTCAGAGTGTGCAAGCTGTAAGCCTTGGTGGCTTCCACATGGTGTTGGGCCTGCGAGTGCACAGAAGTCAAGAATTGAGGTTTAGAAACTTTGGCCTAGATCTCACAGGATGTATGGAAATGCCTGGATGTCCAGGCAGAAGTCTGCTGCAGAGGCAGAGCCCTCAAGGAGACCTCTATTAGGGCAGTGCAAATGGTAAATGTGGGGTTGGTGCCCCCACACAGAGTCCCCACTGGGGCACTGCCTACTGGAGCTGTGAGAAGAGGACCACTATCCTCCGGAGCCCAGAATGGTAGGTCCACCGACAGCTTGCGCCATGTACCTGGAAAGATGCAGGCACTCAATGCCACCCTGTGAAGTAGCTGCCCAAGGCCATGGGAGCCACCCCTTGCATCAGTGTGACCTGGATGTGAGATACGAAGTCAAAGGAGATTATTTTAGAGCTATAAGATTTAATGACTGCCCTGTTGGATTTCACACTTGCTTGGGGCCTATAGACCCTTTGTTTTGGCCAATTTCTCCCATTTGGAATGGGAACATTTATTCAATGCCTGTACCATCATTATATCTTGGAAGTAACTAACTTGCTTACTTGATTTTAAGGGCACCTAGGCCAAAGAAACTTGTCTTGTGTCAGATGAGACTTTGGACTTAAGATTTTTGGGTTAATGCTGAAATGAGTTAAGACTCTGGGGAACTGTTGGGAAGGCATGATTGGTTTTGAAATGTGAAAAGATACGAGATTTGGGAGGGGCCTGGGGCAGAATAATATAGTTTGGCTCTGTGTCCCCACCCAAATCTCATCTTGAATTGTAATCCCCACATGCTAAGGGAAATACCCTCTCAGGTATTTCTTTATAGCCGTGTGAAATGAAGTAACACAGCATGCATGGAGAATACAAAAAATGAAATCAGGGTCAGACATTTACCATTATTGACCTGGTACATGGGTGAAGGGTTATGTCTAAACTTGCTTTTAGATCTTAAGTCCTTTGTACTTCATAGGGGTGCAAGCAGAATCCTAAGGTGGCCCTGAGACCTGCTCCCTGGTGTGCTTGCCCCACATTCCCTAGGCCTGGGGTTGGGATGGATTTTATCCTGTGCCTAGGTGATGTCCATGGCATAGCTGACTCCTCAAAGGGGGAATGTCTGGGTGAGCCTGGCCTACCTAGGTTTGTGAAGGGTGTTGAGCCTTCCTGAAGAAAGATGTGAAGCATGACAGGGATTTGACACAGGACCACTATCTGCTGCTGGCTTGGAGGATGGAGGCGGCCATGTGGAAAGGAATGTAGGTGGCATCCAGGGGCTGAGAAAAGGTGCTGACAGCAGGTGAAAGAAACGGGGCCTGCATCCCACAGTCACTAGGAGCCCAAACTCTGGCAATGACCTGAAGAGCCCTCATGCAGATTCTTCTCCAGTGCCTCCAGAAAAGAACACAGCTCTGCGACCCCTGATCTCAGCCTCATGGGATACCGGGCAGAGAACCCAGTAACACCTTGCCTAGACTTCTGCCCTACATACTAGAAGCTGATTTGTTTTGTTTTAAACTGTTATGTTTGTGGTTACCTATTTACACAGAAATGTGGGAGTGCTCCAAACAGGCTGTCTGTATGAATTCAGGTCCCTGAAGGAATCTGCTTGACTGTAAAATTGAAAAAGGACAACCTGAGTGCCTTCCCTTAGGTAAATATGTCCTAACCCCTACCCTGTGGCTGCGGCAGGCACCCTGCTCTGCTGAGTTTGGCAAGATGAAAGAATGCTATTATTCCAGAAAATCTAGACATCTGCAGAAAGTTTCAGCTACCTTTTGTTCTGGGATACACTGTAACAAACCATTTCCCCCAGGGCAATGTTCCCTCTGGTTCATCTCAGGGGAGTGTCAACATCTCGGGGGTGTTACCAAGATTGTTAACAAAACAAACACAGCAGCTTTTACAATGGACAATGGTGAATGAGGTCCCACCTACCCCCACATTCCTAGCACCACACTCACAACTCCCAAGTCCAGTAAGCTGGCATGCGTGGCAGACCTTAAACAGTGATGGAGTTTATCATCTCAATTAGGTAAGTGTCTAATACTTAGAATACTGTGGCCTTTCTTCTTAGAGTATGATCTACATACAAGCAAGAAACACAAACTAATGCTAACCAGAGCAACACAGGAAAAGTAAATTTTCCCAATTAGCATGTAATCACATGTATGATATTTCCTCTGTGCATTCTGCTCACACTGTTGCCATTACTGGGTGCCCTCTCTCCATTTCCTGCCACCCTCATCTCCGACCTGTTTATGTGGAGATGGTCTACCACAGTGGAAAGAGCTTCTGTGCTCACAGGTTTTGGGTTGGGCCCATCTCGGGTCCTATACTCCTAGTACCTCTCAGCACATCCTTCCAGGCTACCTCTACATTCAGCTGCAGCCAGAGGAGCCAGTTTTGTCTGTGCTTATTGGGATGTACAGAGAGTCCCACCTAAAGGCCAGGCCTATGTGGCTATGTTTTTCTGGTCAGAGTATTCTCTGAATCTCAGGGAACCACTATGCCAGCACAGCCCAGAAGTTCTGTGGAATTAAGGCACCTCTCAACCAATAGACGACAGAGGTCAGCATTTCAGGGCCCTAGTCTAACACCCTTGGGGTGGACAATTCTAGGAGGTATTTTAAATGCTTCTCAGAAGTCCTGGTAGGATGGCACATCCTCACTGGCTTTAGCAGCTTCCCCTCCTCGCTCTCCTTCGCTCCTGCTTCTTGGAATTGCCTCCCAAAGGACCCACAGCAAAATCCTGGTCTCAGACTCTGTCTCCACATAACTGATTTCACCTGAGTTGCAACTTCTCCCTCCATACAAGTGCAGTAAAAACACCTATTTCATAAGGTTGTTGGCAGGATTAAATGAAGTAGCAAATAGGAATCGCCAGCATACAGTGTTGGCCAACAGTTGGCAGCTAATATTAATACCAACATTATTTAAACAACAGCCTCTTGAAGAGGGAGTGATAAGAATTACCAAGAAGCAGGATTCACTATACACTGAAATCACCTGCTCTGGGTCCCACTCAGATACTTAATAATTAGTTAACTTTCAGTACTCTTAATAAATTTGCAAGGAATTTAGAGTGTACTCATAAGAAAAAAACTTGAACTGCAGAAGATGTCTTTTCACTTTTTTCACTTCAGTTGTCAACGTATCTGTTCAAATGCTTCATGACTGCCAAGTGTATTAGAATAAGTCAACCCTAAAATATATTAAGTATGCTTCAAGTACTTCAAAGTTCAGCTAATCTTCTTTTAAAAACTAATTCCAGAATAGGCAGCTTGAAACCAAAGATCAATGCAGAAATCATCAAAGGGGTTTTAATTAAAGAATACCTTGTTTTAACTGAATTATGTTTTCAACAGATATATAACATAAAAAACACTTCATTTTTCTTAAGACTACTACTGCTTTAGAAGTTTGATTCTCTCATGTTGCTGAATTATTGGTCCTTTAGTTTTTTTATCTCAGTTTTTTCTATATCAGAATGAAATCCAATCATGTCTGAACCTTCACAGGGGAAGAGGGGTTAGATTAGGAAACTCAAAATGACTTTTAAAAAACAGAAGGGCCGGGCATGGTGGCTCACACCTATAATCCCAGCACTTTGGGAGGTCAAGGCAGGTGGATTACGAGGTCAGGAGATTGAGACCATCCTGGCCAACATGATGAAACCCTGTCTCTACTAAAATACAAAAAATTAGCTGGGCATGGTGGTGGGCGCCTGTAGTCCCAGCTACTTGGGAGGCTGAGGCAAGAGAATTGCTTGAACCTGGGAGGCGGAGGTTGCAATAAGCCAAGATTGTGTCACTGCACTTCAGATGGTCAACAGATCAAGACTCCATCTCAAAGAAAAAAAAAAAAAAGTAGAAGAAAAAATATCACTGTTTTATGTTTTAAAACATGAAATATGTTCCTCGGGCTGGGCATGGTGGCTTAGGCCTGTAATCCCAGAACTTTGGGAGGTCAAGGTGGACGGATCATTTGAGGTCAGAAGTTTGAGACCAGCCTGGCCAATGTGGCGAAACTCTGTCTCTACTAAAAATACAAAAATTAGCCAGGCATAGTGGCTCACGCCTGTAATTCCAGCTACTCCGGAGGCTGAGGCTGGAAAAATGGCTTGACCCCAAGAGGCAGAGGTTTCAGCGAGCCAACATTGCGCCATTGCACTCTAGCCTGGGTGATAAGAGCGAAACTCTGTCTCAAAAAACAAAAACAAAAAATTAAAATTAAATAAAACTTGTTTCTCACTAGTTTCTGAAACCTCTCCAGCTGTCCTCATCAGCTCCCCGCTTCATTTCAGAGCCCTTTTGTATCTCGGGGGACTGAGCATGAAGCCAGCCTCACTGAGAACCGAGTATACCAGCCATGTATTCAGGATGACCATGATAAAGCACATAGCAGGCATTTCAAAATAACTTTGCTGCCAAGCAGCTAAAAGATTTGCCCTCAGCTATGGGACTGAATGAGGATGTCCTAATTGTGCTGTGTATACTGAAATCATCAACTGAGCCTGCATCAAGAAAACAATCAAATTTGGGAGCGGTGAAATGATGGAAGGAAAAAATTCCAATCTAGAGGTTTAACATCTGAATTTTAGAATGAGGACTGAAAAATCTAAGTTACAGAACATTTTCTACAAGGAAAAATGATCCCTTGCTCATATTAAGATGCCATTTAATATACTAGAGAAAGCCAGACAAACACAAAGATGTAAAGAATTTCAACAAATGGACTTCAGAGATGCAGTAGTTTTTCTACGGCAAGTCAGGAGTAATCATTTAATTCTATTATCAACCCAGGTCTCTGTCTTTTTATTTCAACTCCAGAACATTGCTCAAGTTTTATCTGACTGCAACTTCCACTTTAGCTACCACTATCAATTTCAAATGCATAATTACTCAAAACAACAAAAAATTTCATTACCAGTGAAGATGATATAATCAATTCTCAATTATACGTTTTAATGGGGGTGTAAAGGTGGCACAAGATATATGAAATTACAAAACCCATCAAGTTCATTCCAGGAACAAATTCAACCTATTCTACAACTAAGCCTTTTAACAGAGATAGGTAATAAAATAGTGAGGTTTTAATAACTGAAAAAGGCCCCCAAACCTCTGGGAGGGAGGAAATGAGTCATGTGTAGAAAACTAGGATAAATCTCTCTGTTAAGAGTTCAAAATGTTAAAAGAGAAATAGTGTAACACTTACTAAATATGAACTGAGAAAAATTTTAATAATCTCTATATTATATGAAAGATAAGAGCATTGGGCCAGGTGTGGTGGCTCATGTCTGTAATCCCAGCACTTTGGGAGGCTGAGGCGGGTGGATCACAAGGTCAAGAGTTCAAGACCAGCCTGGCCAACATGGTGAAACCCCATCTCTACTAAAAATACAAAACTTAGCCAGGCACAGTGGCAGGCGCCTGTAATCCCAGCTACTGGGGAGGCTAAGGCAGGAGAATCACATGAACCTGGGAGGTGGAGGTTGCAGTGAGCCAAGACCACGCCATTGTACTCCAGCCTGGGAGACAGAGCAAGACTCTGTCTCAAAAAAAAAAGCATTGTTTATTCAAGATAAATAAGACTAAGACTAAACTTTAAAAACTAACTTAAATATTTACAATTCAGGTGTTTTTATATTGAGTTAGAGAATATGAGTTTTGTGATATTACATGTGACGTGATCAAGTCAGAACTGTGAAATCTCTAAACAATTTTCTGAATACAAATAAAACAAACATCTTTCCAAGCTGTTTTTTGATGAAAACAATTGCAAACATTCCGTCAAATTACATAACCACTAGAAGACCACATTAAATTCTATCAATGTGACAGATTTTAAAAATTGGGACCTATACATTTTTTTTTTGAGATGGAGTCTCGCTCTGTCACCAGACTGGAGTACAGTGGTGTGATCTCGGCTCGCTGCAATCTCTGCCTCCCAGGTTCTGTAGCTGGGACTACAGGCATGCACCACCACACCCACCTAATTTTTGTATTTTTAGTAGAGATGGGTTTTCACCATGTTGGCGGGATGGTCTCAATCTCTAGACCTCGTAGTCCGCCCACCTCAGCCTCCCAAAGTGCCGGGATCACAGACGTGAGCCACCATGCCCAGCGGAATATTTTTATGCTTCTAATTATTTGCCTTTTTTTTTTGAGACAGAGTCTCACTCTATTGCCCAGGCTGGAGTGCAATGGCATAATCTTTGCTCACTATAACCTTCGCCTCCTGGGTCTAAACGATTCTTGTGCCTCAGCCTCCTGAGTAGCTGAGATTATAGATGTGCCCCACTATACCCGGCTCATTTTTGTAATTTTAGTGGAGACGGGGTTTCACCATGTTGGCCAGGCTGGTCTTGAACTCCTGACCTCAGGTAATCTGCCCGCCTCAGCCTCCCAAAGTGCTGGGATTAAAGGCATGAGACACTGTGCCCGACCTATTTTCATTTATTTAATAGGGTGTTTTTGATGCACCAACTACGTATATTGAGGAAAACTTTAGCCATTAAAAAGTTATTCCATAATTAATAGGGTGAAAGTCCCTTTGTAATCCCCATAAATAGATGACTACAACTACCATTTTGGTGTATAGTCATCAGGGATTCCACCCCCTCATTAGGTTGACTATATGAAATTGCAATACCCAATTTTCAAAGCTTTTTACTTTGGAATAATTATATGGTCATAGGATGTTATCTAGAAATGTACATCCTGAATGTCCCTGAATGCTGACAACTTACATAATTTTGATATAATATCAAAACTCAACAGTTGACATGGGTACAGTCCACAAAGCTTATTTAGATTTCACTAGTCACACGTGCACTGTGTGTGTACACACGCGCGTACAGCTCCAGGCAGTCTTATCACATGCATAGCGTTGTGTAAGCACCACATCAACACAGCACCACCACAGGACTCCCTCAGATTCCCTTTTATAACCATGCTCTCCCTCCCCAAACACTCAGCCAGACTCCAAATCTATAACTACGTTATTTCACATGCTAGATAAATGGAATCATGCACGATATATCCTTCTGAGACTTTTTTTTTTCACTCAGCATAATTGCCTAGGGGTTTTCCCAAGCTGCAGCACATAATAATCTGTTTCTTTTAATTACTGAGTAGAATTTCATGGTATGGATGTACCACAGTTTGTTTAACCATTTCCACTGAAGCTGTTTCCAGCTTTTGGCTATTATGAATAAAGCCGTCATGGACATTTGTGTATGAGTTCCTACACGAAAATAAGTCATTTCTCTGCCATAAATGCCCATGAGTGCAATTGCTGGGTCATATGTTAAGTTCATTTTTCAGTTTTGAAAGGCACTGCCAAACTCTTTTCCAGAGTAGCTGCATTCCACTTTGCATCCCCATCACCGTGTGAATCAGCTAGTTTCTCTGCATCTTTGCCAGCATTTGCTGGGACCTACTAACTGTAACACAGGTTGAGTGAGCTGAAATCTGACTTTTTGAGCACCTACATGATTCTAAAAGGAAATGGTCATGGAAGCATTTAGGATTTGAGATTTTTGTTTTAGCCATGTTCAACCAGTGAGTGCACATTGCAAATATTCCAAAATCTGAAAAAAATCCAAAACCTGAAACGTTTCTAGTCCCAAGTATTTCAGATAAGGGATACGTAATCTGTACAGACTGACTCCTTTTCTCTCTTTTCTCCAGAATGTGGATGCCTGTCAGAAACAAGTCTCAGCTTCCTTTTAAACATTTTCTATAATCGTCATTTCCAAAGGTACTTTTAGGACTCTCAGTTTCCTTTTTTTCCTCCAAATTTACTTTTCTTTACGTTTGAGCTTAGGAAAATATATTTTAGAAAAATTCTGTTCAGAAACTCAGGACTTGTTAGACAATGACAAAATATACAAGATTTCCTTGTAGTTTTAAAAACCACGTTTTCTTTCCCACCTCAGTTTTCAAATAAGGTATACGAAACAATTTTTAAAGTCTCCCAATCTCTTGCCCCCACTGTAACAAATAAATACAAATTTTCTCAGGCTAGATAAAAAAGAGACCTGTAAAAGTATTTTCCTGGCATTAGTTTTCTTTATACATGTATTTTTAAAGTATCAACTTCTGTGCCCTGTGTTTCTATAGTTTTAAAAAAGTTTTATATCCAGTCTCCATCAATAGTTTTCAAAACAGATATAATTATTTTATATGATACATTATTTTATAAGTATTCTAAAGTATTATAGAATGATTATTCCTCAGAATTGGCATTTGGAAAAACAATTCTGTGCATGCTAAAGTTAACACGTTTTCAAAGAAAGTTAAATGACTTTTTACAGAGCTTTTCTTAACCCTTGTTCCAACATGGACACACACATACCCCTTACACACATTACTCACGTACTATACTTCTATCTTTTACAGGCAACTAAGAAAAGATGATCCTTACCTAAAATACAGTAGTTTGAAATAATGGCAGGGTTTCTGCAGTCAGAATAAATAACTTTTACACAACAAAGAACTCATGGCAACTAATGAGTTGCTCACAAAATTAAGTCCTTTGGAACAGCAACTGGAAGTGCTGTTTCCTAAAACCATGCTGCAGGAAACACTATTTTAGTATTCTGGAACTTTTCAAATTCCTATCAATTATCTGAAGGAAATGACCACTATTAGAGTATTAGCAAAATAAACACTGCAGGAACAAGATGTGTAAGAGGCATCTTACACATAGCTAAGACAGAAATAGCTAAGACAGAATGCTCAACTGTATTTTGGCTTTTATGAGAAGAGCAAGGCAGTTTAGAAGACAGGGGTCTGACTGCAGGGCCAACTCAGGGAGGTGGGTCTCAGCACACCACACACCCCTCACCATGCACCCTGGATGCCATGGATTGGAAGGTCACCTCCAGTTCTTAAATGCTAAGAATCTATTCTTATTTACTTCTGACTGGAGCAGAAAAAGGCAATCCCAAAGCCTAGCTCGTTTTTAGTAAAATTTTATGAACCTCAGGTTAGCATTAAGAAATTTAAGACCTTTTGAGTCAGACAATGACATTTCAAGAAAATAACATTTAATTATTATTTTTTATTGCATTTTAGGTTTTGGGGTACATGTGAAGAACATGCAAGATTGTTGCATAGGTACACACACGGCAGTGTGATTTGCTGCCTTCCTCCCCATTACCTATATATGGCTTTTCTCCCCATGCTATTTCTCCCCAACTCCCCACCCCCCGCTGTCCCTCCCCTATTTCCCC
>CAUYQU010021626.1:0-12096 GCA_963574635.1 Cheracebus regulus
CTGATATCCTTTCTTCTGCTTGGTCAATTCGGCTGTTGAAACTTGTGCATGCTTCGCGAAGTTCTCGTGTTGTGTTTTTCAGCTCCATCAATTCACTTATAGTCCTCTCTAAGTTGTCCATTCTCGTTAGCATTTCATCAAAGCTTTTTTCAAGGTTCTTAGTTTCTTTGCATTGGGTTAGAACATGTTCTTTTAGATCACAGAAGTTTCTTATTACTCACCTTCTGAAGCCTGATTCAGTCATTTCATCACACTCCGTCTCCGTCCAGCCTTGTTCCCTTGCTGGGGAGGAGTTGTGATCCCTTGTTGGAGGAGAGGTGTTCTGGTTTCGGGTGTTTTCATCCTTTTTTGCGCTGGTTTCTTCCCATCTTTGTGTATTTATCCTCCTGTTGTCTCTAGTCGCTGGCTTTCAGATTGGGCCTCTGAGTGGACGTCTAGTTTGTTGATGATGAAGTTATTTCTGTTTCTTAGTTTTCTTCTAACAGTCTGGCCTCTCTGCTGTAGGACTGCTGAGGTCCACTCCAGGCCCTGCTTCCTGGAGATCACCTGCAGCAGCCTCTTCACTTTCACTGGGAGCTGCAATCCTGAGCTGCTCCTAATCTGCCATCTTGGATCTCTCTCAAAAAAAATGTTGTATCTTACCTGCGTTTATTCATTCTTCAATGCTCTTGCTTTATGTAGATCTGAATCACTACTATATATCATTTTCCTTCTTACTGATGATATTTAAAAATTTTCTACAGGGAAAATCGGTGATACATTTGCTAGATTTTTGTTTTGTCAAAGTAAGGTTTTTTTAAAAATTTTTTTGAAATAATTTAACTGGATGTAGAATTCTAGATTGGTGGTTGTTTTTTCTTTCAACATTTTTATATTAAGCCGTCCTTGCTTCTTTGCGTAGTTTCTGAGAAGAAGTCACCATATTTAGACTCTAAGTTTCAGTATAAGGTGCTTTATCCCATACCTTGTTTTACAACTTCTTTCAAGATTTTTTCTGTCTTTGCTTTTCTATATTAAGATGACCCAGGAATTATGAGATTAAGTCATATTCAAAATTCTGTTCAGATACCAAGACTGATGATGCCACACACTCACTAAGAAAGTATGACAAAGATCATTATTAACATAATGAAGTCTCTTGGGATAAGATAGAGGCCACTGGAGCTGGTCCTAAAAAGGCTTGAGAAATTGGAAAAAAGAAACTGATTTAGGGTTTTTATGGTGCTTAGGGTATGGGGGTGTTTTGAATATTCTGGGGCAAGAGAAGAGACTTGGGGAATTTGAATCACCCATTGGCACTAAAAAAAGGAGGGCTCAGGCTTTCTTGGCTTACCCAGATATGAGACAGCAGATGAAGAAGAAAGGCAAAGCACAAAAGTTGTCCCCAGTTAAACATCAAAGAATTATGAAATAGAAGCTTTATTAATTATAAATTTGAATATGTTTAGTTGTATCTTCTTGTTTGTATGTTTGTTTTTAAATTTGTCTTACTTGGTGGTCTCTTAGCTTCATGAATCCATGCTCTGATGTCTGTCCTTAATTTTGGAAAGTTCTTAGTCATTATTTTAAAATTTTTTTCTCAGTTTTCTCTCATTCTGGTAATCCAACTATTTGTATGTGACACTTTTGGAAATTGCCCACAGTTCTAACCTGCTTTTTTTTCCTCATTCTTTTTTTTGCTTTGAACTTCAGTATGGCATTTTCTATTGATTTATCTTCAGTAACTTAAAGTTTAGATTGCTGCTGTAAAGATAAAGATTTTTAAAATATTATTTACTGACTAGGCTTCCCTGTCCTCTCTGATATTTCTTGTCACCTCTGTCATGATTCAAAGTTCCACAAGGGTATTGGGCTGTTCCTGAACCCTCTACTTTATATTATTGGTCACTTTGTATCAGCTCATTGTTAGTACCAATGGCTGGTATAAATTTATCTCCCATTTTGTTTCACTTTTTCAGAAATCTCTTCTCTTGATTCTTTATAATTTAACATACATTATAAAATCTGTTTGGCATGTGAAATGTTGAAGAGTCTGTTGAAATTGAAGTGATGATATTGCACAATCAATAACTATGCCTTTCAAGTTTGAGAGGAGGTCCCAGAGATGTTAAAGAATTAGCAAAAAGACATTTTAAGGCAGTGGAGGTACTAGAGTCCACAGCTAGAAAGTAACATCTTACAGATTAGTGTTTTTGAAGGTATTTGACTAATTGATGTTCAAATAAAGTATTAACATGGGATAGTTAGCCCACTGTTAGGAGGGGAGGGCTAAGAGCACATAGCTCAGAACTTTTCATTTCAAAAACCATCATGTATAAATTTTATCTCATCACATGTTCAAAGAATCTTTCCTTGACCACCTGCCACTAGTGTCTATTCCTCATATTTTCTAAGAGAACATGATTATGGTTTTTCATTGCAGTTTGAAAATGACTATCAGAAATACAATTTTTACAACTATTTGATATCTTACTTGCTACAATAAAAATCTCCATAAAGCATTAATCTATTTTCCTTATTCATATACCTTTGTTCCCTAACTAGGGTTTGATATCAAGTAGAGTTTCAGTAGATACCTGTGATGAGTAACAATGAATTTCAACTTGATTGTCAGGGTTGAAGGATACAAAGTATTGATCCTCAGTTTTTGTGATGGTGTTGCCAAGGTGATTAACATTGAATCAGTCAGCTGAGGAAGGCACACTCAGCCTTAATCTGAGTGGGCACAATCTAATCAGCTGCTAGTGCAGCTGGAATATAAGCAGGCAGAAAAATGTGAAAAGGGAGGCTGGAGTAGGCTCCTAGACTACATGTTTCTCCCACGCTGGGTACTTCCTGCCCAGGAACACTGGACTCCATGTTCTTCAGTCTGAGTTTTGGAACTCAGACTGGCTCTCTCTGATCCTCAACCTGTAGATAGCCTATTGTGGGACTTTGTGATCATGTGAGTTAATACTTATAAACTTATATATATGAGTATATATATATATATATTAGTTCTGTCCCTCTAGAGAACCCTAATACAGTATCTTTTAATAAACTATCATACCATATTAATTTACTCATGTGGAATGAGAGAAAGTGTCTTATTCTGGGTTCAGTTCCTGGCTCTGTCATAAAGTGGCTCCATGATTTTACATTACTTATTTGACCACTCAAGGTTTCAGGGAGTTTTTTTAATAGATTCGAATATTAGACTACATGATTCTTAAGATCATGTATTTAAAAGCATTCTATAATTCTTACAGTTTGCCTCTTGTACATTCTCTGGTGAAAGTCAACTTTATAAATACACATCTACATTATGAAGCATATTTATCAGGAGAGAAGGGCATGAGGCACTTAAAGTTTACCTGTCATACAACTGCATCCAGCAAGTGCAAGAAGTTAAAATAAACTAGTGATAAACTAAAGCCACATGCAGGAAATTTATCATTTCCTAGCAGTCTCCTTGCCTACGCTGATAAATGACATTGTTTTTGCATTGCAGTTCCTTCTCAAAATGATAAACTTTTTGAAATGAACCCAATTCCATGATAAAGAGATTTGGGCAGAAATGAGGAGCAGTTTCCTGGTTAGAGTGCTGTGCTGTAGTGTTTGATAAATGAAAAGCAACTCAGTTGTGGCAGAGTGCCAGAGAGTAGAAGCGTAAATGCACTTGGCTGAAGGAAAGTGTAGTTGATCTGACATTCTGAGAAGACTGTGTTCTAATATGGCAGGCAGACCTTATGAAACCTTAACAACACGGTAGACTTGTTTGTTTTATATTTGTAAGAGCATTTACCTTCTACTGATGTCATTTGGAATAGCTTCTTTAGAAAAGCAATCAGCAGAGAGGCAGAGGTGAAATAAGAATAAAATTAACACTTTCTTCTCTTTCCTCCCTTCAGTCTGCAAACTCTCCTAGATCTCAGTGGATTAAGCTGGTAAACTGGAAAGTGGTCTGGAAGGAGTTGTACTGGTGAAGCCCAGAGTAGTGTTTGGGAAGGGAGCTGGGGGTGGAGGGGCACTCATTCAGGGAAAGGGACTAGCTCAGTTTCTCTCTCTCTGTCTCTCTCTCTCTCTCTCTCTCTGTCTCTGTTACTCACACATACACACACACACACACAGACACACTCACACACTCTCCCCTGTGGAAAAAGTAAAAAACATCTTACATGTAATTACATTCCCACAATTCCATAATGAGCTGAACTCCCTAATTACCCTCCCTTATCTTACTGTGCTTTGTGTTGCTCTAAAATAATACCTGAACCTGGGTAATTTATAAAGAGAAGAGTTTTATATGGTTTACAAGAAGTATGGAACCAGCATCTTCTTCTGGTAAGGGCTTCAGGGAGCTTCTATTCACATAGCAAATGAAAGGGTACAGGCATAACATGGCAAAAGAGGAAAGGAGAGCAGAGAGGAAGGTGCCAGGCTCTTTAACAATTCGATCTGGAAATTAATGAAGTAAAGACTCACTCTTACAAGTCTTTTATGAGTGATCTGTCTCTCTTACTCAAATACTTCCTACTAAGGCCCACCTCCCACATTGAGGATTAAATGTCAACATGAGATTTAGAGGTGACAAGTACCCAAATGTATCACCCTCCCTCATTTTAAAATGCTATATCTATATGCCTCATAATCAGACCTATGTTAAAATAGATGTGTGAGTTTTCATTTATTTTATTTCTGAGGTGAGAAATTGTGCCAGTCCAGTTCTCTCTAAGGAGGGCCTTGAGTGTTATAACTCACTGATACTTTGCTTAAAGTTAGAAGTGAAAAAGAAATGGTTGGTTTAGAGTTGTTCCCCTGCCATTGATTTGCTATCATTTTATTTCTAGCTGGTGGTCCTACCTAACCACTCCCTGACATGTATCTGGGAAATGTTTTGGGGGGATTTTTCTTTTCTTTTCCTGAATAGAATGCTAATGCTTAACCATGTGCTTTGCCACACATTGAGTTCTGAGATTATTGTCAATACATTTATGGCAGGAGCCCTCTAAAAAATAATGACTGTTGAAAGCCACATACCAGGAATCATTTTTTGAAATAGGAAACTCAGCCAATTTTGTTAACATATAATTTTCCTGGAATATTGAATTGTGTACTGCATCAGAAAGTATATGCTAATGAAAGCTATTACTTCTAGGCATGAAATAATATTTTTAAAATAACAATTTAATAACAAGCAATGCTTTATAACCATGATTTTCCAAACCTGGATAAATAGAAATGTGCTTGTTTTTTAAAGACTCATTTTCTTATTTTCATTTTGAAATAATAGTTATTGATGATTAGAACAAATGAAGTGATGAATATCATAAAATGGAAAGCAAACCCTGATAAAAAATAAGTGCACGGGAAACAAATACACAAAGAACAAGTGCAGCGCAGAAACAAAGCATGTGTCTAATAATTACTTGTATGAGTATTCAAATACTTGGTCTTTAAAAAAATAAATGTTGACATCCATAGCAAAAGTTTTCATCTACCAAAAGCACCTTTTAAGGCATATATTTTCCCTAAAGCTAAATTTCACAGCTACGAAAACAATGTAAATTAATAACACTTTGAATGTGTGTTGTATATTGCTGCTCTATCTAATTTAGTGAAGGGAATAACCACTAAAATCTAGATTATCATTCCACTTTATTTATTTAACTATTTATCTAAATTTAATTATGTGGCAGTTTCCATATTAAATCACTTAATAAGAAAAGTCTTAAAGCAAGGAAACATTGTCACATTGCTATTATTTCTTCATACCAGAAGCATTTATTCCTTTGTTCATGCTATTTTCTTATCAATCAGTTCCCTTTCTGAGTGTTTTGGCAGTTACCTGCCTCATTTATTTCAAAGTTTATATTAAAATACTCTTATGAAATGACTCAGAATTTTTCAGTGAAATGAAATCTCTCTCTTAATATTCTAACACATAATTTTGTGTCACCTGTTTATTGCATTTTTCATCCAACAAAAAAGCATGTATTATATATATATATATATAAATTGATAAAAATAGATACATATCTATCCATTATTCTATATATTTTTTAATTTTTAATTTTTATGGATAAACAATAGTTGCACCTATTTATGCTGTATATATGATATTTTGAGACAAGCATACAATGTGTAATAATCAAATCAAGATGATTGTGACATCCATTACTATAAACATTTATCATTTCTTTGTGTTAGAAACATTTCAATTTTATTCTTCTATTCTAAAATGTAAACTAAATTATTGCTATTTATAATTATCCTATTATGCTATCAAACACTAGACCTTATTCTTTCTATCTAACTATATTTCTGTACTCATTAATCAAACCCTCTTTATTCCCCCACCCTCTCCACTAACCTTGCCATCCTTTGGTAACCATCATTCTATTGTCTGTCTCCATGAAATCAACATTTTTAGCTTCTGCGTATGAGTGAGAGCATACATTATTTGTCTTTCTGGGCATGGCTTATTTCACTTCACATCATATTCTGCAGTTCCAACCATGTTGTTGCAACTAACAGGATTCTACTCCTTTTTATGATTGAATAATATTGCACTGTGTGTATGTACTACATTTTCTTTATGCATTCATCCATCGACAGACACCTAGGTTGATCCCATATCTTAGCTATTGTCAATAGCGCTGCAGTAACCCTGGAGTGCAGGCATCTCTCAAAATACTGATTTTCTTTCTACCTATCTAAATATTGATAATGAGTTCTTGGCATGAAGTACATTACTCATTCATCTCTGTATAGTTCTATTAATTAGAAATTATTATCCTCATTGTATGAATAAAAATTAAGAGAAAAGATAACAAACTTCCTTCCCTAATATATGTATGTTAGTATCTGAATCTATATGTGTATGTATATAAATAACACATGTGTATATATAGACACATACGTGTTATATATGGGTCTGAATATGTAACACACATATATACAGAATATGTATGTTACATATTCACATATACAGATCATATACATATATATGGTAACCAGAAGAATTAATAAAGCAAATTATGTCTCAACCTAGCATAAAATGTTATTAAATAGATAACACTAAGAATATTTCAAATTAACTACCTGAAATGAAATTTACATGTAGATTAGTGAAAACAATACTTTTAACTTCTATAGAGACCGCACATTTCTGGTCAATCAAATTTGAGACTGAATTTCTTAGGTTCAACACCCTGACATAGGACTGAATTTGAGAAGTTCTTCACTAAACAGTGTAACAGCTTCCCTTCTGTTTTCTCTCATTAATGATCTATTAAATTCCTGAAGAGCCAAGAGTATTGCTAAATGTGGAGGAAATGTTCCCTGAATTTATAGACTTCTCACTTTTTAGCACGGGAGACAACCAGAGAAATGTAAGGGCGTTAACTCTGAAGTGCCAATTATATGTGGTCAGTAAAATAAGCAGTTCCAAATAAAGTTCTTGGGTTAGCAAGATATTATATATGTATATGATCTGTATATGAGTGTATCAATATATATGTCTATAATGCTGTTTTCTTGTTGGATGATAAATAAAATAATCAGGTGACTCTAAACTATGTTTTAGAATATTAAGAGAGAGAGAGCTTTCATTTCATTGAAGGATTTGAAGTAGTTTCATGAAGAAGGGTATTTTAATGTAAATGGGGTACACACACACACACAAACACACACACACACACACACACGGAGAGAGAAAGAGAGCACACTTTAGAAGATACTGCTTTCAATTAATACAAATGCCTTCCAAACTTTACCGAGTTTGGAACTTTACAAAGAAACTCGTAAAGTTTCTTTGCCTCTTGAATTAAAAGCTATTCACAATTATAACTACAATGGGAATGGGGTAAATTATGTCTATATATAGCTATTATTTTTCCTTAAGTTATCTATTTTATTATTCTAAAACACATGCACACACATCCTCTACCTTAAATTTTTGACTTAATGATGTCTCAGTTTGTATTAAGCATTTATCTTTACCTGATAAGATCTTCTAATATTTTTTATAATTAAATTGTTGCTTTTAAAGTTCACAACAATAAAATTAGCATACATAGTTAAAATACTAAAGCAAGGACAGACTATTCTTGAATAGTTAAAATACTAAAGCAAGGGCAGAATACTCTGGAATAAAACTCTGATCCTGTGTTCACTCAACAGACCATCCATTTGATGATTTTTATCTTAGATATCTGTATATCTGTATTTTGATATCTATTATATATTTCTATATATATCTCTATTTCTATCTCTAAATATCTATAAATAGATACAGAGAGAGAAAGATATATCAATATAAATATATCAATAAATAGTTATATGGATATAAACCTATTTATGATATATATCCTGATATGTGTATATATCATATCTATATATAGAGAGATCAATATGTATATATTAGAATAGAGATATATATGTCAGAAATGTTACCTTGTGTGCCTACCTTAAATGATTCATATTGTCAGAATAAAGAACTATTGGAAAGGGTTTTGAAACTTATTCAAAAACAACATGAAGTGATTATAAAAATATGCTATGTATCAAGAACTGAGGTGACCTGGAAAAGCAGAGCTTCCAGGTGTTGGAGTAGTGGATTAAGGCAATGAGTAAACGCTTAATTCCATGTTAAAAGTAGAAGGAGAAAGCACCAGCTCCCTTCATGTTTTGTGTCATTCACATGAGATGCATGAGATGAGATTCAGATATATTCGTGCAGATGCGGGGAATGTCTCACTGCTGAGAGAGCACCAAAAATTTGATAGACTTGGGAGCCTGGAGAAGAGAAAAGGGGAAGTCTAGGAGCGGAAAAATACTGAGTACTGAATCAGGACAGAGAAAATTGTCTTCAAAATTCACTATGGGAATTTCCATAAAGATTCTTATCAGAGGGGTCTGGGAAAGGACTAGGCCAAGGCACTTTGATGAAGAAGCTTTTGAATGAAAGTAGTTTGGTTAGGAATATAGATAAACAGCAAAATATGGCTGGCCAAGGAAGCCAGAGTTGTTGGTTGCAATTCCTTTCAGAGACTGCAATGCACTGGCTGTTCAGCAAGTTTAGTGTGGAGAGGGAGCGTTCCACATTAGCCCTGACAGGTAAAGTTTTTGTAATTACTAGAATGGTTAATTTATGTGCCAACTTGACTGTGCTAAGAAGTGCTCATAGAGCTGGTAAAACAATTTCAGGGTATCTCCATGAGCATGTTTCAGTAAGATACTTGCATTTGAATCCGTAAACTGAATAAAGATGATTGTCACTATCAGTGTGGGTGAGCTCCATCCAATTTGTTGAGGGTCTAAATAGAACAAAAATGTGGAGAAAGGGCGAGTGTGCCTTCTGTTTGAGTCAGAACATCCATCTTCTCCTGCACTTGGACATCAACGCTTCTGGTTCTCATGCTTTTTCAGACTTGGACTGGGATTTATATCATTGGTTCTGTTGGTTGACAGGCCTGGGGGCTTTAGCTGAAACTACACCACTGACTTTCTGGATCTCCAGTTTACAGGCAGCGGATTGTGCACCTTTTCTGTCTCCATTACCATGTAATTCAATCCCTCATAATCAATCTCTCTCTCTCTCGCTAATACAGTTTTTATTTATTTGAAAAACCCTGCCTCATGCAATTAGCTATGTTCAGGGCCGAAGGATTATGCATAGAATTTTTGCCAGGAAAGGAACAGGGGGATTCAGTAAGTGACTCCTTTTGTGTCCACATATCATACCTCTGTCTAACACCATTTGAGGAGGGCATAGCATTTGTTTTCCTGTCTTCCACTGCAATACTCATTATCAACTGTAACTTCAGCTCTGAACTTTCTTGCTAACCCAAGAACTTTATTTGAAACTGCTTATTTTACTGACCACATATAATTGGCACTTCAGAGTTAACACCCTTACATTTCTCTGGTTGTCTCCCTTGCTAAAAAGTGAGAAGTCTATAAATTCAGGGAACATTTCCTCCACATTTAGCAATACTCTTGGCCATTCAGGAATTTAATAGATCTTTAATGAAAGAAAACAGAAGGGAAGCTATTACATTGTTTAGTGAAGAACTTCTCAAATTCAGTCCTATGGTGTTGAACCTAAGAAATTCAGTCTCAAATTTGATTGACCAGAAACGTGTGGTCTCTATAGAAGTTAAAAGTATTGTTTTCATTAATCTACATGTAAATTTCATTTCAGGTAGTTAATTTGAATCTATTCTTAGTGTTATCTATTTAATAACATTTTATGCCAGGTTGAGACATAAACTGCTTTATTACTTCTTCTGGTTACCTCCTATCTATCCTTTAGTTTTAACTACTACTCCTTTAAAGAGATCTTTCCTTTTCACCAATCTAAATAAGACATATTATTATTGTTTGTTATGACAGCCAATATTTTTTGTACATAACACTTCTTCAGTTATAGTTGACTTTTGAACAGAGTTAGAGGCACTAGCCCCTGTGTAGTTGAAAATCTACATTTTTTAGCTTTTCAAAATATAATTACTAAGAGCCCACTATTAACCAGAAGCCTTACTAATATCATAGTCAATTAACACATATTTTGTATATGTATTATACAATATATTCTTACAATACAGAATGCTAAAGAAAATATTAAGAAAATCATAGCATAGCAAAAATATATTTACTATTCATGAAGTGGAAGAAGATGATCATAAGAACTTCATCTTCATCATCCTTATGTTGAGTATGCTGAGGAGGAGAAGGAACAGGAGGGGTTGGTTTTGCTGTCTCTGGCGTGGTAGAGGCAGCAGAAAATCCACGTGTAAGCGGAACCACATATTTCAAACCAGTGTTGCTCAAGGGGCAACTGTATTTCAATTTAAGCATATTTGTGTGATCATTTGGTTTTATCTCCAAGTTAATTTTCAAAGGCAGGGACTCTGCTGTTTTGGCTCACACTCCATATCGTGCATACAAAGAAATACTGTGAAGGCTTGAGTATACTAGTGCTTATTTGAAAATGTCATAGTCAGTAATATTCCTTTATTTTCCATAGCATATATATATACTCTTCAGTGGCCTCATACGTGTTTCTATTTACATATGATTTTGAGGATTTTAAGTTATGCTGTCTGTTACTTTAATGTGTTTCAAATTCTCTAGTCCAAGATAAAATTGACTTAAAAATCACTTGACTCTCAAGATGTTATGCAGAAAAAGCAGTCGTGAATACTGAATTCTGTGTATAGTACACGGAACTCTCGAAATCATGTTTCTGCCTCAAATCTCTTAGCACACTTCTTTCTATTTTTAGTAGCTATGCTGCTATACTGCTGAAGTAATTATGGATCAATGCCACTGGGACTTCTTTTTGCCCTGTGTTTCCATGTGAAGGCATTATTTCCCATATATACACACTATAAAAATCATTTACATGCTTTTCCTTGTATTTGTTTTTATATAAGCCATCTTGATTACAAAGTAAAGACATCTGTGATAAAATGTCTTATCATCTACACCAGTATAAGACATTATTTTATCACCAATATCTAATGCAATCCTGAGCACATAATAAGGCTTGTCAATTGAACAATTTCAAGGTTTACAAATTTGGGAAAAGGCTTTATTTCTCAAAAAGGGTCGCAGCCCATAGGGTGGACATCCTGAAGGCTAGGGATTACAGCCTCTAGCAGAAGCCAAGAACATTCACTTTGAGGGAGGGGTAAAAGGAACAGGAATTTATGTTGAAATGGTTGGCTAATTATACAAGTTCAGTAAGCTGTAGGATTCATGGATACTTATGAAAGAAGAAATATGTGCATGTGCAGTTGAGCTTTATGCCTCTTCATTGGTCACATTTTCAAAACTGGCAAAGTTAGCCTGATCAAAGTGGGAAGTTTTCAGTCTTCTGATGTCAACAGGTGAAGCAGAAGACACATAAAATCTCCTTGTACATCCCCAGAGAGTTGGCCAAAACTGGAGACAGTGGCTAGTTTTTTGAAGGGATGCATCATGAAACTGGTAAGCTGTCACATCATGACTATAAAGAGGAAGGGAGAGCCCCTTGGCAGTCTCAGATGATTGTCTAAGGGTGATAAAAGAATAACTTGTTCTTGCAATCTACCCATCTGACAAAGGGCT
>CAUYQU010021628.1:0-19714 GCA_963574635.1 Cheracebus regulus
CAGATCAACGAGATAGAAAATTAACAAGGATATCCAGGACTTGAACTCAGACTTGGAACAAGTAAACTTAACAAATATTTACAGAACTCTCCTCCCCAAATCCACAAAACATACATTTTTCTCAGTATCACATTACACCTATTTTAAAAGTGACCACATGATTGGAAGTAAATCACTCCTCAGCAATTGCATAGCATTTCCCAGGTTTAAATAAAATATTGATTGGCTGCTTATTTGTTATTTTCATCCCCTATTCCTTCCTGTCTCCATTGTTTAGCACAATTATTGGCATAAAAGAGGTTTTTAATACCCATTTTTAGACTGCATTCTAGCCTGGGCAATAGAACAAGAATCCCGTTCTCTCTCCCTCTTTCTCTTCTTCTTTCTTTCTCTCTTTCATTCTTTTTTTTCTTTCTCTTGCTCTTTCTCCTTTTCTCTTTTTCTTTCTTTCAAAAAAGAAGAAAAAGATATTCAAAAGAAGATAATTAAGGTTATTAAAAAACAATGAAGGTTCAGGCACCATGTCTCACACCCGTAATCTCAGCACTTTGGGAGGCTGAGACAGAAGGATCACTTGAGGCCAGGAGTTTGAGACCAGCCTAGGCAACATAGTGAGACCCTGTCTCTACAAAATAATTTTAAAAATTAGCTGGGCATGGTGATGTGTGTCTGTTGTCCCAGCTACTCCAGAGGTTGGAACTGGAGGATGACTTGAAGCCAGGAGTTTGAGGTTGCAGTGATCCAGGATTGCACCACTGCACTCCAGCCTGGGTGACAGGGAGAGATTTCATCTCTAAAAAAAATAAAGGAAGCAAGGAAGAGCTTCTCCTCCAAATACTCCCACATCATTTGGGGTAATTACGAGATTCCAGGAAACATGGAAAACCTACCTTGAGTACCTTTTTGGATGTATGCTTATGGGAAAACAAATCTAATTAAATCATAGAACAGCTAAGAGGAAAGGATCTTAGGGGACTGTGGTTTTACTTCCCAATTATATTTTATTTATTTATTTACATGGAATCTTGCTCTGTTGTGCAGGCTGGAGTGCAGTGGTGCAATCTCAGCTCACTGCAACCTCCATCTCCCAGGTTCAAGTGATTCTCCTGCCTCAGCCTCCCAAATGGCTGGGATTACAGGTGCCGACCACCATGCCCAGGTAATTTTTGTATTTTTAGTACAGACAGGGTTTCACCATGTTGGCCAGGATGCTCTTGATCGCTTGACCTCAGGATCTGCTCATCTTGGCCTCCCAAAGTGCTGGGACTACAGGCATGAGCAACCATGCCTGGATTCCTAATTTTAAACATGAGAAAATGGGGTACCAAAGAGAGGAAGTAACTCACCAGGTAGAGAAGAGCCTCTCTTGCCACAGGGGGTCTCTCATTGGAAAACTGGCAAAACTTCTTCCCTGTCTGCATTCTCCAAGGTCTTAGCCCAACACAGAATAGAAATATCTCCACTTTAGAGGACAATTGGTTTGTCCTTTGCCTTTTACACCCCTTTCAGCAAGCAGTGTTTCTCAACTTTGTGTTTGTGCAAAGTCTTGAGCAGCACAAACTCCTGAGCTAAGAGACACTCCACTCTGTTTGCAGTTGAGGGCAAAGGCTGGGATCCTCAGGCACAGCTCCAAACTCCTTCTCCAGAAGTCTGGGTGGCAGGGAAAAAAAAGCATTTATTTATTTATTTGAGACAGAGTCTCAATCTGTCACTTAAGCTGGAGTGCAATGGTGCCATCTTGGCTCACTGCAACCTCCACATCCTGGGTACTAGCTATTCTGCTGTGTCAGTCCCTGGAGGAGCTGGGATTATAGGTGTGCATTTGAGGTCAGGATTTCGAGACCAGCCTGTCCAACATGGTGAAACCCCATCTCTACTAAAAATACAAAAATTAACCAGGCATAGTGGCTGGTGCCTGTAATTCTAGGAACTTGAGGGAGTCTGAGACATAAGAATTGCTTGAACTCAGGAGGCAGAGGTTGCAGTGAGCTGAGATCGCTCCACTGCACTCCAGCCTGGGGAATAGAGCAACACTCTGTCTTTAGGGGAAAAAAAGTAGGAAAATTGGAAAATTGCATCTAGAGGCATTGAATGAAATTTGATGCTAAGAGAGAAGGAAAGGGAAAAAATGGAAAGTGAAAAAAAGCGACATTTCAGGAGTTTAGCTGGCGTTTTTATCAGAGACAGTGTTTCCTGGACTCTTCTCCATTAAAAAAGTGGCCAGGTATAGTGAGTTATTCTTGTAATCCTAACACTTTGGGAAGCCAAGGCAGAAGGATCGCTTGAGGCCAGGAGTTCAAGACCAGTCTGGGCAGCATAGCAAAACTCTATAGCAAAACTCTATTGCTCAAAATGACTTTTCTTCAGATTAGCTGGGTGCGGTGGTGCACACCTGTAGTCCCAGCTACTTTGGGGACAGAGGCTTGAGGATCGCTTGAGCCCAGGAGGTGGAGGTTGCAGTCAGCCGATATCTCACCACTGCATTCCAGCTTAAGTGACAGAGCAAGATCCTGTCTCTAAAAACAATTTTTAAAAATTGCCCTTGGAATTAAGATTCATATATATTCCCTATGGTTTCCAGTATATCAAGGAAAAAAAAAAAAAAAGAGGAGGCAGAAACAGAGAGAAGAAGAGAAAAATTTGAGCAAGAATGGAAAAAGGGTAGGGCGCACTGTCTTACCTGTAATCCCAGCACTTGGGAGGCTGAGGGGGGCAGATCACCTGAGATCAGGAGTTCAAGATCAGCTTGGCCAACACGGTGAAACCCCATCTTTACTAAATTTGTAACTGTCTTGAACACACATATGAGGAGACAGGTCATTGTCTCCAGCATCAAAGGAATGAACCAAGATGTTGATTTTGAAGAGCCAACACTTTCCCAAGAAGCCTCCACAGTGTGAACTCCCAGGGCCTCCACCAGCACTGAGGGTCAGAATCGAGGCATCTGAGGCTGGGCCCCATTCTTGCAGAGGCCCCGCTTACAACATGGCCTGCAGTGATCGAAAGATGTTGAGGTCGCGTCTCCTCACCGGACGTCCTGCTCCACTCTTTCCCCTCCATCTCCAGTCTCTTGACAAGAAGCTGCAATGTTCTTTTTTGTGTTTTGTTTTTTCTTTGAGACAAAGTCTTGCTCTGTCACCCAGGCTGGAGTGCAGTGGTGTGATCTCTGCTCACTGCAACTTCTGCCTCCTGGTTCAAGCAATCCTCATGCCTCAAACTCCTAAGTAGCTGAAATTACAGGTGCCTGCCACCATGCCCGGCTAATTTTTGTATTTTTTTAGTAGAGACAGGGCTTCACCATGTTGGGCAGGCTGGTCTCAAACTCCTGATCTCAGGTGATCCATCCACCTCAGCCTCCCAAAGTGCTGGTATTACAGGTGTGAGCCACTGCGCCTGACATACCTGGTTAGTTAAAAGTTATTTTTGCAGAGACAGGGGTCTCTGTATGTTGCCAAAGCTGGTCTTAAACTCCTAGCCTCACGTGATTCCCTGTCCTTCAGTCTCCCAAAGGGCTGGGATTACAAGCATGAATCACTGTGCCTGGCCTCATTCTTTTTTAATTAGCTCAGTTTCAATTTCCTATTAGAGAAATACCATCAAATAGAAAATGTCAATGTTAAGTAGGATTTCCCTGTAAAGGTGGCAAATCACAAAATCTCCCTTCCTTGATACTTACTCCGTTTTTTGAGATGGAGTCTCACTCTTTCGCCCAGGCTGGAGTGTAGTGGCACAATCTTGGCTCACTGCAACCTCTGGCTCGCTGAAACCTCCGCCTCCCAGGTTCAAGCAGTTCTCCCGCCTCAGCCTCCCAAGTAGCTGGGATTACAGATGTGCACCACCAAGCCCAGCTAATTTTTGTATTTTTAGCAGAGAAGGGGGTCTCACCATGTTGGTCACCATGTTGGTCTCGAACTCCTGACCTCAGGTGATCCACTGCCTCGGCCTCCCAAAGCGCTGGGATTACAGGCATGAGCCACCGTGCCCGGCCCCTTGATACTTATTCATTCTAATCACATTTATTGTGTGCCTACTATGTGCCAATTACTAGGTTAGGTTCTGGGAATGAACAAGATGAGACTCCTGCCTTAGGGAGCTTCTGTTCTGATTCAGCGTGAGTTTGAGAGAACATGCAGACAAGCAATTCGATAAATAACCAGCTGATTTTTGAGTGTGATATCTGCTTGGAGAGAACCAGGCAGGACGAGGCAACGCAGAGGAGGATTTCCCCTTCACAGGATGAGGGAGGATTTCCTTGCAGAGGTGATGTGTGAGCTGAGGTCTGAAACATGAGAAAAATCCAGCTGTGGCAGGAGGTGTGGGAAGTCCATCTCGGGCAGGGAAGAGCATGTGCAATGGTCCTGAAGAAGGAAACCGCTTGGCATTTACAGGAGCAGAAAAGCAGCCCAGATGCCCGATGCACAGTGAGCAAGAGGAAGAGAACAGAGGTGGCAGGCAGCGTCAGGTCATGCTAGGATCGGTTTGTTTTTAAAGAGACATGGTCTCAGTCTGTCACCCAGGCTGGAGTGCAGTGGGGGAATCATAGCTCACCGCAGCCTCAACCTTCTGGTTCAAGGGGTCCTGTCATCTCAGCCTCCCAAGTAGCTGGGACTATAGGCAGAAACCCCACCAGGCATGGCTAATTTTTTTCATCGTTATTATTGATGGGAGTCTTGCTGTGTTGCCTAGGTGGGTCTCAAACTCCTGGACTCAAGTGATCTTCCCATCCTGACCTCAAAAAGCACTGGAATTACAGGTTTGTACATTACATCTGGCCAAGATTGGGGGTTTAAAAAATGCTTTACTTTCAATTTTTGTGGTTACATAGTAGGTGTATATATTTATGGGGTGCCTGAGATGTTCTGATACAGTCATGCAATGTGTAATAACCACATCAGGGTAAATGGAATACCCTTCACCTTAAGCATTTATTCTTTGTTTTATAAACAATTCAATTATTCAATTATGCTCTTTTTTTTTTTTTTTTTTTTTGAGATAGAGTGTAGCTCTGTCTTCTGGGCGGGCGCGCAGTGGAAAAATCTTGGCTCACTGCAATGTCTGCTCCCTGGGTTCAAGTGATTCTCTAGCCTCAGCCTCCCGAGTAGCTGGGACTACACGTGCTCACCACTGCACATGGTTAATTTTTGTGTTTTTAGAAGAGATGGTGTTTCACCATGTTGGTCAGGCTGGTCTTGAACTCCTGACCTCAGGTGATCCTCCTGCCTCGGTCTCCCAAAGTGCTGAGATTACAGGCATGAGCCAACATGCGTGGCTTCTTTTAGCTATTTTAAAATATACAATAAATTATTGTTTACCATTGTCACTCTGTTTTACTACCAAGGACTCCATCTTATTCATTCTAACTGTATTTTTGTACCCATTAATTATTCCTGTGCACCCTCTCCAGCCCACTACCGTCCCCAGCCTCTGGTAACCATCATTCTACTCTCTATCTCCATGAGTTCAATTGTTTTAATTTTTAGCACCCACAAATGACTGGGAGCATGCAAAATTTGTCTTTGTGTGTCTGGCTTATTTTAGTTAACATAATGATCTCTAGTTCTACCCATGTTATGGCAAATAACAGGATTCTATTCTTGTTCATGGCTGAATAATATTCCATTGTGTATATGTACCACATTTTCTTTCTCCATTCACCTGTTGATGGACACTTAGATTGCTTCCAAATCTTGGCTATTGTGAATAGTGTTGTAATAAATATAGAAATGTAGATATTTCTTTGATATGCTGGTTTTCTTTCTTTTGGGTATACACCTAGCAGTCGGATTACTTTGTCATAAAATAGCTCTTTTTAGTGTTTTGAGGACCCTCCAAGCCGTTCTCCATGGTGGTTGCTCTGATTTGCATTCCCACGAATAGTGTACCAGGGTTCCCTTTTCTCCACATCCTCGTTAGCAGGTGTTACTGCCTGTCTTTTGGACATAAGCCATTTAAACTGGGGTGGGAATGATAGCTCACTGTAGTTTTCATTTGCATTTCTCTGATGATCAGTGATGTTGAGCACTTTTTCATATGCTCATCTGCCATTTGTGTGTCTTCTTTTGAGAAACGTCTCTTCTGATCTTTTGCCCATTTTAAATCAGATTATTAGAGCTTTTTTCCCCTATTAATTTTGTTTCCCCTGAGCTCCTTATATACTCTGGCTATTAGTCCCTTGTCAGATGGATTCAGGATTGGGTTTTCTCTTTACTTTACACCCAATTCTAAACCATTAAATGCTGTCAAGTGGAGAAGTGACCTAATATTTATATTGGAAGATGACTTTGTGTATTTGCTATCTATTGCTGTGTAACATACCAGCTGGGCATGGTGGCTCACCCCTGTGATCCCAGAACTTTGGGAGGCTGAGGCAGGTGGATCATGACAGAGCTCGAGACCAGCCTGGCCAACATGATGAACCCCATCTTTAATAAAAATACGAAAATTAGCCAGGTGCGATAGCACAAGCCTGTAATCCTAGCTACTCAGGAGGCTGAGGCAGGAGAATCATTTGAACTCCAGAGGTGGAGGTTGCAATGAGTTGAGATCATGCCACTGCACTCCAGCCTGGGGGACAGAGACTCTGTCTCAGAAAACAAACAAACAAAAAAACCACAGTGAGGTATAAAGTTACAGTGACGTTTATTAGCCTTCTCACAATTCTGGAGGCTTCTCACAATTCTAGACTCAACTAGGCATCAGGATGTGGTTGCCTTCAAAGAATATGGAGTTAGAATAGTGTCGAAGGTTTCCTTGCTCAAATATCTCTTGGTTAATGTGGGCTGTCAGCCAGGGCCTCAGCTGGGGCTATCTGGTGGAACACCCACAGGTAACTTCCCTACATGGCCTGGGCTTTCTCACAAAATGGCGAATGGGTTCTAAGCACACTCATCCCAGGAAGGAGAGCCAAGTGGAAACTGTGTCATCTTTTATGACCTGACTTTGGCAGGTCATGAGCAGCACTTCCACCGTATTCTACTTACAGAAGCAGGGGTCTAAGCTCATTTTCAAGGGAAGAGAAACTAAATTCTATCTCTTGATGACAAGTGTAAAAAAATTTGCAGACAACTATTCACAATAGTGAAGAGATAGAATCAACCTAAATTTCCTTCCATCTATGGAAAAAAGAATAAAGAAAATGTGGTGGCTGGGTGCAGTGGCTCACACCTGTCATCCCAGCACTTTCGGAGGCAGAGGCGGGCAGATCGCCTGAGGTCACGAGTTTGAGACCAGACTGGGAAACCTGGCAAAACCCTGTCTCTACTAAAAATACAAAAATTAGCTAGGTGTGTTGGTGCACACCTGTTAACCAGCTACGAGGGAGGCTGAGACAGGAGAATCATGTGAACTTGGGAGGCAAAGGTTGCAGTGAGTTGAGATTGCACCGCTGCACTTCAGCCTGGGTGACACAGTGATTCTCCATCTCAAAAAAAAAAAAAAAAAAAAAAAAAAGTAAAAGTGAATCAGAGGATAAAAGAGCTACATTAAAGCAACTGAAAAAGTGATGGAAATTAGAGATAGTAGTCTAACACTGGGTTGTCAATTGGTGACGCAGACATAGAGAACCTAAAAACAAAGCAGGGCTGGGCATGGGGGCTCACACCTATAATCCCAGTGCTTTAGGAGGCTAAGGTGGCAGGATAGCTTGAGGCCAGGAGTTCGAGAAAAGCCTGGGCAACACAGCAAAAACCCATCTCTAGAAAAGTAACACAAATTAGCCAGGTGTGGTGGTGCACATCTGTAGTCCCAGCTACGAGGGAGGCTGAGGCAGGAAGATTTTTTTGAACCCAGGAGTTTGAGGCTGCAGTGAGCTATGATGACACCACCTTGTTCTAGAACCTGGGTGACAGAGCAAGGCCCTGTCTTGAAAGAAAGAAATGTAGGCCGGGTGGAGTGGCTCATGCCTGTAATCCAAGCACTCTCAAGGCCAAGGCGGGCGGATCACCTGAGGTCGGGAATTCAAGACCAGCCTGACCAACATGGTGAAACCCTGTCTTTAAAAAAAAGAAAGAAAGAAATGTAAGAATGGAGGGAGTGAGGAAAGGAGGAAGGGAGGGAGGGAAGGAAGGAAGGAATGAAGGAAGGAAGGGAGGAAGGAAGGGAAAGGTGAGTGAAAAAGAAAGAAGGAAAGGAAGGAATGCAGAGATAGAGAAGTACTTAATCAGTGGTCAAAGGGCACACCATATACCTGGAAAAACTAATACAGAATGACTGGCCTAGAGCCAACCCTGGCTAAACTACTGAAGTTCAATGATAAAAAAAAGTACTCCACTGGTCTTTCAGCAGGAAAAACAACACACATGTGAGAAGAACCTCCAGCCAGCCTCAGACCTTCCCATAGCCACAGCCAGAACCAGATGACAAGAGAGTCAGAACTTAAGAATGAACGAAAGAAAAGGAAAATGAATCAAGAATATTCTCCCAAGAAAGACGTCATCCAAGTATACATGCATTAAACAGACACTCTAAAAATGCACCAATTTCAAAAATACAGCAGCTGTGGGTGAAAATAGAAACTGCAGATTAAAAACAATCATGACACTTTTATCTTTTTCATAATTTTAATGAATGTTGAATGAAAAGATATCACTTGCACACAGGCATTTATCTGAGGTTCAGAAATTCTCTCACCTTTAGTTTCTTCAGCTTCTGTTGTATCGAGCAAATGAAAGTTATATATATATATATATATATATATATATATACAGACAAAATATGTAGTTATTTTAAATCAATTTATCCATCTACCTACCTATTTGCAAAGAAAGTTCTGAATTAATTCTCACCTTTTTTTTTTTTTTTTTTTTTTTTTTGAGACAGAGTCTCACTCTGTTGCCTAGGCTGGAGTGGAATGGTACAATCTCAGCTCACTGCAACTTCTGCCTCCCAGGCTCAAGCAGTTCTTGTCCCTCAGCCATTGGAGTAGTTGGGATGACAGGCACCCATCATGATGCCAGGCTAATTTTGGAATTTTTTTTTTTTTTAATTTAAAAGCACAATCAGAAGAAATTTCGGAATTTTTAGTAGAGACGGAGTTTCACCATGTTGGCCAGGCTGGTCTCGAACTCCTAACTTCAAGTGATCCGCCCCCTTCAGCCTCCCAAAGTGCTGGCATTACAGGCATGAGATGTCGTGCCAGGCCATATCACCTAACGTTGAGTTATTTCTTGGCAATTGAAAATTTCATGATTTGTTACTTTTCTCTCTGTCTCTCTGTACTTTTCTATAGGACTTAGATTTTATATAATAATTACAAATAATTTTTACAAAAGCCATTGTTATTCTAAACTTTTTAAAATTAAGCAGTGATTAAGAATGAGCTACAGAAAGTAGGATTTATTCAGCACCTATTATATACTAGATATTTTGCATATAACAGACCACCTAATTGACATATCAAGGAAGGAATTATCATCTTTATTTTCCAGGAGAAAAAACAGAATTATAATTATTTCTTAACTCTAGAGTTACACAGCTGCTGCCAAAACCAGCGCCCCTCTCAGCAGCCTGCCCCCTTCCGGTTTTATCAAATTCAACCTGCTGCTTCTACCCCCATATCTGTGTGCAAGAATGTATACACATGCGCGTGCGCGCACACACACACACACACACACACAGTTTCTGCAATATTCCATCTCTCTAGGCCAGGGGCTTATCATGACTAACCAAATGCAGTAACTATTTCCTGACCAAAACTGTCATTCAGTAGCTCTATGATCTGGGAAATAGTTTCTGATTTTACACTGATGGGGGTCACGCTGAGGTCTCAAGAGAAGTAGTAATTACAAAACATCCTAATCTACCTGAAAGGGTATGATGTCCAGATATATTCAGCGCTTTGAGATGCTCTGCGGGAAGGTGGTTGAGGTGCAAAGTACTACTGACTCATGATCATCTTGGTCCATGGTCATTAATGACGATACTTTGTACTTCTTTCGTGTTTGTGTTAGGGGTGGTTTCAAAAGCTGGAAGAAGCTTATCGATTTCTAGGTATGGAAATGTCTTTCACCATGCATATGTGGGACTGTGTATGCTATCTAAATATATACACACATATATTCACATGTAAATATATACACACATATCTACATATATATTTATAGTATACTAATTAAAAGGTAAATTCTTAATGATCCATGAAAAGAGAATGGCAGGCTAGGTGTAGTGGCTCACACTTGTAATCCCAGCACAGCAGGAGGTTGATGGGGGAGGATCACTTGAGCCCAGGAGTTTGAAACAGGCCTGGGAAACATGGTGAGACCCCATCTCTACAAGAAATATAAAAATTACATGGGCATGGCGGCTTGTACCTGGGGTCCCAGCTACTCAGGAGGCTGAGGTGGGAGGATGACTTAAGCCAAGAAGGCAGAGGTATGGTGAGCTGAGATCACACCACTGCACTTCAGCCTGAAAGACAAAGCAGTAACTTGCCTCCAAAAAAAAAAAAAAAGAAAGAAAGAAAAAATGGTAACCCAGGAAAGTTTAAAATATCTATATATTCATAAATGTATATAATCATAGTATATCAATCAAACAGTAAATTCTTAATACTTCATGGTAAGCAAAAGACAGGCCATGGATGATGGCTCATGATTGTAATCTCAGCACTTTGAGAGTCCCAGGCAAGAGGATTAGTTGGGTCCAAAAGTTTAAAAACAGTCTAGGCTGGGAGCAGTGGCTGAAGCCTGTAATCCCAGCACATTGGGAGACCAAGATGGGCAGATCACAAGATCAGGAGTTCAAGACCAGCTTGACCAACATGGTGAAACCCCGCTTCTACTAATAATACAAAAATTAGCCGGGTATGGTGGCCACACCTGTAATCCAAGTTACTAAGAAGGCTGAGGCAGGAGAATCAATTGAACCCGTGAGGCTGAGGCTGCAGTGAGCCGTGATCCTGCCACTGCACTCTAGACTGGGCAACTGAGCGAGATTCAGTCTCAAAAAAAAAAAAAAGACCAGTCTAAGCAACAGAGCCAGAACCAACCTTTCAAACCAAATCAGAAATAAGTTAGAAATGGCGGCATCTGCCTGTAGTCTCAGCTGCGGAAGACACTGACTTGGAAAATCAGTGGAGCCAAAAGGCCAAGGCTGCAGTGGAGCCATGATCACACGATGACACCCAAGCCTG
Organism: Cheracebus regulus; assembly: GCA_963574635.1. Lineage (NCBI taxonomy): Eukaryota > Metazoa > Chordata > Mammalia > Primates > Pitheciidae > Cheracebus > Cheracebus regulus. The sequence continues at coordinate 11,129 of CAUYQU010021628.1, forward strand.
GGTGACAGAGCAAGACCATGAGAAAAACAAAAGTTAACTGTAAAAAATGTACAGAAAGAAGACATGAAATGAGGGGCTACCATGTCCAGGGCAAAGACAAACAGCCCAAGCAAAGGCCTATTCTACTCCAAACCCCCAGAAGACAAGAAAAACCATGAGACATTCAATAAAGCAGACAACACTGTAAAAACACACAGGCAGAATTGACTACAAATCTGGCAGAAATCCACTCTCAAGGTAAAAGTAGACACAGGCCTTTAGCCAAGGCACGCTGCTAGGAAGTGAACACATGAGCGTCCAGGGAAGCTTTGGGCTTCAGGATGCAGTTGACAATCAAACACCTACAGAGCTGGATCCAGAAGAGGCCACTGTAAGGCAAGTGCAGGACACAAAAGACCACTGAGAGAGAGGAGATGAGCCTCGAGTGTCCAGTAAGAGGCAGAAGAGAAGCCTGAAGAGGCCATCGCAAGGCAGGAGCTCGGCTGAAAAAGGCCGCCATGAAACAGAAGCTGCATCTTGAGAGGCAGACATGATACAGAGGATGGGCCTGGAAAGCCCAACTTGAGGAAGGCTGGGGCCTACGGAGGCCGCCGGGAGCTGGGCAGGAGCGGGGCCAAACATGGTTGTTGTGAGGCAGGAGCTGGGTCCGTAGACTCAGCCAGGAGGAAGAGCTGGGCCCGGAGAGGCCAACTTGAAAACATGCCAGAAAGCCAATGCTGGGCCTGCAAAGTTCACCGGGGACACCTGCTTGGCCTAAATAGGCCACCAGGAGGCTGGAGCTGGGCCTGTAGATCCAGGCTGCCTAAAAGGCAGGAGCTAGGTCTGAGAGGAGGCCATGGCAAGGCCAAGAGCTGGGCCTGGAGGGTCCACTGGGAGGCAGAGGCTGGGCCTGGAGGAGCCTAGCACAGGCAGGAGCCGGGCCTGGGGAGGCCGGGCTGGGAGAGGAAGCTTCGGGCCTGGACAGGCCTCCAAGAGGCAGGAGCCAGCCCCGCAGAGTCCGTCAGAGGCATGATCTGGGCCTAGACAGCTGAGCCAGTGCAAGGGAGGACGTGGGTCTACACTAGAGGCCAGCGTGAGGCCAGAGCTGGGTTCAGAGAGGCCACCAGAGGCATGAGCTTGGTCTCAATGGGTCAGTGTGAGGGAGGAGCTAGGTCTGTAGACGCAGCCAGGAGGGAGGCAGGCAGGCAGGAACTTGGCCTGGGGAAGCCGCTGCCAGGCAACAGCTGGTCCTGGGGAGGCTGTGGGGAGGCCAGAGCTGGGCCTGGAGAGGCCGCTGTCAGGCAGTAGCTCGGCCTGTCAAGGCCACTGGGAGGCAGAAGGGAGGCCTGGAAAGAAGCTCTACAAAGGAAAGGCCACAAGGCTCTGGCCAGGAACCGAGCCCGCAGAGGCTGTTGTGAGATAGGACATGGGCCTGTAGATGTAGCCAGGAGGAAGAGCTGGGCCTGTGGAGGCTGCCATGATGGAGGCAGAGGCTGAGCCTGGAGAGGCCGACAGGAGGCAGGGGCTGGACTGAAGGAGGCCATTGGGAGGAAGAAGTTGGCCCAGGAGAGGCCCACTTTAGGAAGTTTTACGCCTGGAGAGGTTGCCGGGAGGGCAGGAGCTGGGCCTGGAGAGGCTGACTTCAGGACAACATGGGCCTGCTGAGGCCACTGGGAGGAGGCTGGAGCCAGGCTGAGAGAATCTGACTTGAGGAAGTTTGGGGCCTGGACATGCCGTAAAAGGGCAGGAGCTGAGCCTGGAGAGGCCACCATGAGGCATGAGCTGGGTGGGCCTGGAGAGCTTGACTTGAGAACCTTTCGGGCCTATAAAGGCTGCCAGGAGCTGGGCAGGAGCTGAGTCCACAGAGGCTGTTGCAAGGCGAGGCAGGAGGTGGGCCTGTGGACGCAGCCGGGAGGACACCGGGAGGCAGCACCTGGGCCTGGAGAGGCCACCAAAAATCTTCCAAGAACTGGAAGGAATGAGCTGGGCCTGCAGAGGCCACGGGGATGCAGGAGCTGGGCCTGCAGAGGCTGTGGAGAGGCAGGAGCCTCTCTCAGCCTGGGGAGGCTGCGGTGAGGCATGGGATGCACCTAAAGAGGCCATCGGAAAGGTAGGTGCTGGGCTTGTCCATGCTGCCACCAGGCAGGTAGGCGGGTGGTAGGCGGGCAGGCAGAAACGGCCTAGGGAGAGAGGTGTCGAGGGCAAGAGCTGGGCCTGGAGAGGCTGCTGTCAGGCAGGAGCTGGGTCTGTCCAGGCCACTGGGAGGCCGAAGGTGGGCCTGGAAAGCCTGACTTGAGGAAGGCTGGGGCCTACAAAGGCTGCCAGGAGCTGGGCAGGTGCTTGGCCAAACGTGGTTGTTGTGAGGCAGGAGGTGGGCTCGTAGATGCAGCTGGAAGGAAGAGCTGGGCCCGGAGAGACCACCTTGAAAACGTTCTGGGCCTGGAGAGGATGCCAGAAAGCCAACGCTGGGCCCGCAAAGGCCGCCGGGAGGCACCAGCTTTGCCTAAATAGGCCGCTGGGAGGGTGGAGCTGGGCCTGTAGATCCAGGCTGCCAAAAAGGCAGGAGCTGGGTCTGAGAGGAGGCCACAGTGAAGCCAAGAGCTGGGCCTGGAGGGTCCACTGGGAGGCAAAAGCTGGGCCTGAAGGGGCCTAGCACAGGCAGGAGCCGGGCCTGGGGAGGCCGGGCCGGGAGAGGAAGTTTTGACCTTGGAGAGGCCTCCAGGAGGCAGGAGCTGGCCCAGGAGAGTTCGTCAGAGGCATGATCTGGGCCTAGACAGCTGGGCCAGTGCGAGGGAGGACCTGAGTCTACACTAGAGGCCAGCGTGAGGCCAGAGCTGGGCCCGGAGAGGCTGCCACAGCTATAAGCTGGGCCTCAAAGGGTCAGTGTGACGGAGGAGCTGGGCCTTTGGACCCAGCCGGGAGGCAGGCAGGCAGGAACTTGGCCTGGGGAAGTCACTGCCAAGCAACAGCTGGTCCTGGGGAGGCTGTGGGGAGGCCAGAGCTGGGCCTGGAGAGGCCGCTGTCAGGCAGTAGCTGGGCCTGTCAAGGCCATTGGGAGGCAGAAGGGAGGCCTGGAAAGCTCCATCCACTTGAGGAAGCTTCAGGCCCACAAAGGCAAGGCCCCCAGGAGCTGGCCAGGAGCCGAGCCCACAGAGGCTGTTGCAAGGCGAGGCAGGAGGTGGGCCTGTAGATGCAGCCAGGAGGAAGAGCTGGGCCTGGGGAGGCCACCGTGCGGGAGGCAGAGGCTGAGCCTGGAGAGGCCGACAGGAGGCAGGAGCTGGGCCTGGAGAGGCCAACTTCAGGACCATTGGGGCCTGCCGTGGCCACCGGGAGGAGGCCGGAGCCGGGCTGAGAGAAGGCAACTTGAGGTTTTGGGCCTGAAGACGCCATCGGAGGGCAGGAGCTGAGCCTGGAGAGGCCACTGTGAGCCATGAGCTGGGTGGGCCTGGAGAGCTTGACTTGAGAACCTTTCGGGCCTACAAAGGCCGCCAGGAGCTGGGCAGGAGCTGAGTCCACAGAGGCTGTTGCCGGCGAGGCAGGAGGTGGGCCTGTGGACGCAGCCGGGAGGAAGAGCTGGGCCTGGAGGAATGCTGGGGGCAGCACCTGGGCCTGGAGAGGCCATGACAGGAGAAGCATGATCTGGGCCCGGAGAGGCCTCCAAAAGTCTTAAAGAAGCAAAGCGTGGGTGGTGCAGAGGCCTTTTTCAGGCTGAAGCTGAGCCTTTACAAGCCACTGGGAGAGAGAAGTTGGGTCTGGAGAGATTGACTTAAGGACGTTTTGGGCATATAGTGGCCCTCAGCAAATTGTCAGGAGCTGGGCCAGAAGAGGTTGTTATGAGGCAGCAGGTGTTCCTGTATCCTCAGCCAAGACAAACAGTTGGGCCCAGAGAATCCGCAATCAAACAGAGGCTGGGTTTTTAGAGGCCAATGGGAGGCAGGTGCTGGGCATGGAGAGGCCAACTTGAGGAGGACTTCAGCTTTCAGAGGCCACCGGGAGGCAGTAAGTGGGCCTGGAGAGGCGAACTTGAGGACGTATTGTGCCTGGAGACGCCATCCCAGGACCAAAGCTGCAGCTGGAGATGCCATTGTGAGTCATACGTTTTGCACAGATGCCAGAATGGGGCAGGACCTGGGCCCATCCAGGCTTCTGAGGGACAGGGAGCCACCTAGCCGGGGACGGTTCCCACGAAGCAAAATCTTCCTCTGGAAAGGCACCTGCGAGGCCTAATCTTGGCCTAAAGAGGCCGTTGGGTTGCAGGAACTGGGCATGCAGAGGCTGCTGAAAGGCAGGAGCTTGGCTTGGGGGGGCCATGATGAGCCAGATGCTGGACGTGAAGAGTCTGCTGTGAGGCCGAGGTTAGGCCTGTGGAGGCAGATGGAGCCAGGAGCTGGGCCTGGAGAGGTGACGGCAGGCAGTAGCTTTGCCTGGGGAGGTGACGGCATGTAGTAACTTTGCCTGGGGAGGTGACGGCATGCAGTACTTTTGCCTGGGGAGGTGACGGCAGGCAGTAGCTTTGCCTGGGGGGGCTGCTGGCAGGCAGTAGCTTTGCCTGGAGAGGTGACGGCAGGCAGTAGCTTTGCCTGGAGAGGTGACGGCTTGCAGTAACTTTGCCTGGGGAGGTGACGGCATGCAGTAGCTTTGCCTGGGGAGGTGACGGCATGCAGTAGCTTTGCCTGGGGAGGTGACGGCAGGCAGTAGCTTTGCCTGGGGAGGGGACGGCAGGCAGTAGCTTTGCCTGGGGAGGTGACGGCAGGCAGTAGCTTTACCTGGGGAGGCTGCCGGCATGCAGTAGCTTTGTCTGGGGAGGCTGCCGAGAGGCATGAGCTGGGCCTGAAGAGCCCAGTGTGAGGCAAGTGCTCGGCCTGGAGTTGCCAACTTGAGGAAGATTCCAGCCTGGAGAGCCTGTTCACAGGCAGGACAGACCTGGGCCTGTCGAGGCTGCTGAAAGGCAGGAGCTGGCCTGGTGGCACTGTGGTGAGACAAATGCTGGCCTGGAGAGGCCGACGGGAGGCAGGAGCTGGACCTGGAATGGCAGACTTGAAGTTGTCAGTCTGCAGAGGCCACCAAAATGCAGGAACTGGGCCTGAAGAGGCTGCCGAGAGGCATCAGCTGTGCCCAGAGAGGCCAGTGCCAGGCAGGAGCTGTGCCCAAAGTGGCTGACTTGAGGCAGTTTTGGGCCTGGACAGCCTGTCAGGGGACAGGAGCTGGGCCTGGAGAGGCCACCAAGAGTTGGGCCTAATGAGGTTAGTGTGAAGCAGGACCTGGGCCCGTCGAGGCTGCCAGGAGGCAGGTGAAAAGTTGTTCAGGGAAGACCTCTGTGAGGCAAAAGCTGGGCCTGCAGAGGCCACTGTCACTCAGGAGCTGGGCCTGTCCAAGCCATTGGGAGGCTGACGGTGGGCTTGGAGAGCTTGACTTGAGGCAGTTTTGGGCCTAAAAATGCCACCAGGAGCTAGGCAGGAGCTGAGCTGAAAGAGGTTGTTGTGACACAGGTGCTGGACTTCCAGGCACAGCTGGGAGGAAGATCTGGGGCTTGAGAGGCCGACTTGTGGACACTTTGGGCCCATATAGGCCACCCAGAGGCAGGAGCTGGAACTAAAGAGGCCATTGTAAGGGAGGAGCTGGGCCTGTACGAGCCGCCGGGAGGCAGAAGTTGGGCCTCAGGCTGCTGTGAAACAGGAGTTGGGTCCTGGAAGATGGCCATGAAACGAAAGCTGGCCCTTGGGAGGCTGATGAGAGGCAGGAGCTGGGCCTGGTGAGGTTGACTTGAGAAAGTTTTGAGAAGGCTGGGAGGCAGGAGCTGGGCCTAAAGAGGCCATTGTAATGACGAACCTGGGCCTGTGGAGGCTGCCATGAGGTGGGGTATGGGCCTAAATAGGCCACTGTGAGCCATGAGCTTGGCCTGTAGAGGCCGACATGGAAAAAGTTCTGGGCCTGGAGAAGCTGCTGGGAGGCAGGAGCGGGGCCAAAAGTTTCAAGCACATTACATTTATTGGGCATTTTATTGTCATTATTACATTGTAATATATAATGAAATAATTACAGAACTTACCGTAATGTAGAATTACTACATGTTAAGCTTGTTTTCCAGTGACTAGATGGTCCCATCTGAGTGTGATAGGAGAAAGTGACAGATCATCAGGCATTATTCTCATAGGGACCAGGCAACCTTGATCCCTGGCATGCATGTTTCACAATAGAGTTCATGCTCCTAAGAGAATCTAATGCTGCTGCTGGCCTGAGAGGGCAGAGCTCAGGCAGGAATGTGAAGCTTCCCTCACTAGACGTCACTCACCTCCTGCTATGTGGCTCCTTACAGCTCCGTGGCTCAGGGGTTGGAGACCTCTGCTCAAGTACATCCAAAAGGACCCTTTCCACACCAGTCATTATAGTGGTCAAGTGCAGGAATTTATTCTTCTGTTTTTTACTTTTATCTTCCTGCCATCATCCCACAGCCTTACTTTAGAAATGTTTATTTTTTAGAAAATTGAACAAGTGCTCATTGCGGTGCATCACGCCTCTAGGATGGGAGGCGGGGGTGGAAGGGTCACTTGAGGCCAGGAGTGTGACACCAGCCTGACCAACAAAGTGAGATCCTATGTCTATAAAAAAATTTAAAAATTAACCAGGTGTCATCATGTATACCTACAGTCTCAGCTACTCAGGAGGCGGAGGCAGGATCCTCAGCCCAGGATTTCAAGCCTGCAGTGAGCTGTGACTGCACCACTGTACTCCAGCCAAGGACACAGAGCGAGACCCCATCTCCTAAAACAGAAAAGAAAGATAGAAAATAGATGAAGTAACAAGTTGTAGGTGGCTTTCTCTGAATATTTCTAAACAGGAAGTTCTAAACCTTTTGAGGTCTAGCATCCCTTTACATTTTTTAACTTTACATAAGATCTCTAAGACATTTTCTTTATATAAACAATTATATTAAAGTTAAAAAATAAGAAAAAAATTTAAAAATATTTTTATTCATTACATATTAATAATAAAAGCATTAAATGTTGATATAATACAAAACAAAATTTTGAAAATATTTATTAAACATTACGTATTAATAACAAGATTGGCTGGGCAAGGTGGCTCATGCCTATAATCCCAGCACTTTGGGAGGCCAAGGTGGGTGGATCACCTGAGGTCAGGAGATCGAGACTAGCCCTCCAACATGGTGAAATCCTGTCTCTACTAAAATTACAAAATTAGCCAGGTGTGGTGGCAGGCACCTGTAATCCCAGCTGCTCAGGAGGCTGAGGCAGGAGAATTGCTTAAACCTGGGAGGCGGAGGTTGCAGTGAGCCGAGATCATGCCATTGCACTCCAGCCTGGGTAACAAGAGTGAAACCCCATTTAAATAATAATAATAATAAAACCATTACATGTTGATGTAAGTAATACTTTTTTTTCTTTGAAACAGAGTCTCACTCTTTCACCGAGGCTAGAGTGAAGCAGTGCAATCTCAGCTCACTGCAAACTCAGCCCTCCGGGTTCAAATGATTCTCCTGTCTCAGCCTCTGAAGTAGCTTGGATTACAGGCACCCATCACCATGCCCAGATAATTTTTGTATATTTTTAGTAGAGATGGGGTTTTGCCATGTTGGCAGAGCTGCTCTCGAACTCCTGACCTCAGGTAATCCACCCACCTTGTTCTCCCAAAGTGCTGGGATTGCAGGCATAAGCCACCATGTCCAGCCCAATTAATATATTTTTTGAAGCACTGATTAGTCAGGCAACAACCCTGGGCAGCGGTCTCCTCATTCCCAGTGATAAAAACCCCACTGCACGGCTCCGGGGTTGCAAGGGCTGCAGAGACAAAAGGCTCTGACTTGAGATTGCCTTATTTTATTTGTATTTCTATTTGTATGTGAGACAAGGTCCTGCTGTTACCCAGGCTGGAGTGCAGTTGTACACTTATAGCTCACTGCAGCCTCAACCTCGTGTGCTCAAGCCACCTTCCTGCCTCAGCTCCCCAGTGCTGGTACTACAGTTGAGTGCCACCATACCTGGCTATTTTTAAAAAAAATTTGTAGAATGACGAGTCTTACTATGTTGCCCAATCTGGCGTCAAACTCCTGACCTCAAGAGATCTGCTCACCTCAACCTCCTGAGTAGCTGGGACTACAAGTACACATCACCATGCCTAGCTAATTTATTTTGTTAAATTTTGAAAAATATTTTGTAGAGGGGAAATTTGTTCCTATGTTGACCAGGCTGGTCTTGAACTCCTGCCCTTAAAAGATACTCCCATCTCTGCTTCCCAAACAGCTGGGACTACAGGCATGAGCCACTGCACTGAGCCTGAAGAGATTTCTTTCATCTAGCATCCCATACTTGGTAAGATTGGGGAAGGCAGTAGTGTTTTTAAAAATTATTTAATAATTCAATAAAAATGAAACCCAACTTTGACCCCTGCCTTCTCTCACACCCCACATCCAGTCCGTCAGGAAATCCTGTTGACTGTCTTCACTGCGTACTGAACTTCCCCACCCAGCAGCTCCCTGGCCTCCTCCCCTACTTCTCTCCTCTGACCATCTCTCACCACATAGGAGACAGTCTCCTATGTTGCCCAGGCTGGTCTTGAACTCCTGGACTCAAGTGATCCTCCTGCCTG
>CAUYQU010021630.1:0-45702 GCA_963574635.1 Cheracebus regulus
TGAAAACCTTATAGGTCAGGAGAGAGTGGTATAATATATTGAAAATGCTGAAAGAAAAAAAATAAATAAACTTTTACTTTAGAAGAGTATATGTGGTGAAAATATCTTGCAAACATTAAGGAGAAATAAAGACTTTCTCAAACAAACAAAAGCTGAGAGATTTCATTAATATTAGACCTGTCCTATAAGAAATGCTAAAAGAGTAATTCAATCAGGAAAAAAGATATTAATGAGCAATAAATTACCACCTTAAGGTACAAAACTTACTGATAATAGTGAGTACACAGAAAAACAGAATATTATAACATTGTAACTGTGGTGTGTAAACAACTTATATCCTAAATAGAAAGACTGGCCAATGAACCAATCAAAAACAATAACTGCAATAACATTTCAGGATAATACAATAAAATATAAATAGAAACAGAAGGAAGTTAAAAAGTAGGAGGACAATTTAAGGCAAGTTTTTATTAGTTTTCTTTTTGCTACTTTGTCTGTTTTTGTAAAAAGTGATGTTATCAGGTTAAAATAATGTGTTGTAAGACAGTATTTGCAAGTCTCCTTGTAACCTCAAACCAAAAAACATACAATGGATACACAAAACATAAAAAGCAAGAAATAAAATTACATCACCAGAGAAAACAACTTCACTAGAAGAAGACAGAAATGAATAAAAAAAAAAAAAAAAGGAAGAGAAGACCACAAAGCAACCAGAAAACAAATAGCAAAGTGGCAGGAATAAGTTATTGTTTATCAATAGTAACATTGAATTTCAGTGGACTAAATTCTCCCATCAAAAGACATAGACTGGCTGAATGGATGAAAAAAAAAAACCTATTGCTCTGTTGCTACAGGAAACACACTTCACCCATAAAGACACACATAGACTGAAGATAAAGGGATGAAAACAGACGTTTCATGGCAATGGAAACCAAAAAAGAAGAGGAGTCATTATAATTATATCAGACAAAATAGATTTTAAAACAAAAACTATATGAAGAGATGAAGAAAATCACCATATAATGATAAGGAGATCAACTCAGCAAGAGAATATAACAATTTTAAATAAATATGCACCCAATATGGTAGCACCTGGATATAAAAGGAAATATTATTAGAGCTAAAGAGAGAGATAGGACCCAATCCCAATACAATAATAGCTGATGAATTTGACACCCTACTTTCAGCACTGAACATATCTTCCAGACAGAAAGTCAACAAAGAAATATCAGACTTACTCTGTACTATAGAACAAATGAATCTACTAGATATTTACAGAACATTTTATCCAATATATATGTGATATATGTGCAGAATACACAATCTTTTCCTCAGCACATGGATCATTCTCAAGGATAGACCATACCTTAGATCACAAAATAAGTCTAAAAACACTAACAAAAATGAAATTAGTTAAGCATTTTCTCTGACAATAAGGAATAAAATGATAAATTAATAACAAAAGGAATTTTTGAAACTATACAAATACAAGGATATTAAACAATATGTTCCAGAATGAAGACATTAAGAAATTGAAAAATTTCTTGAAACAAATGATAATGGAAACACAATACATCAAAACCCATGGAAACAGAAAAAGCAGTACTAACAGGGAAATCCTTGATAAGTTCCTACATCAAATGAGAGAATAAGCTTCAAATAAATAATCTAACAATTCATTTTAAAGAACTAGAAAAGCAAGAGAAAACCAAATCCAAAATTATTAGAGAAAAAAATATGAGATCAAAAATAAATGAAACTGAAATGAAAAAATAATACAAAAGATCAGTGAAACCAAAAGTTGGTTTTATGAAAATTTAAAGAAAATAGACAAACCTTTACTCAGGGTAAGAAAAAAGAAGATAAAAATAAGTAACATCAGAAGGGAAAAGGGAGACATTACAACTCATACTGCAGAAATAAAAGAATTATTACTGGCTACTATGAATGATTATGTGCCAATAAATTGAAAAATCTAGATGAAATGGACAAATTCCTAGATACACACAACCTAAGAAGATTGAACCAGGAAGAAATGCAAAATCTGAACAAACCAACAACAAGTAACAAGAAGGAAGCTGTAATTAAAAGTCTCCCACTAAAGAAAAGTTGGAGACCTGATGGCTGAATTCTACCAAACATTAACGAATTAATACCAATCCTACACTATCCCAAAAAGTATAGGAGGGGGAACTACTTCCAGACTCATTCTATAATGCAAGCATTACCCTGATATCAAAACTAGAAAAAGACACATCAAAAGAAAGAAAGAAAACTACAAGCCAATACAACTGATGAATATTCATGCTAAAATACTCAACAAAATACTAGCAAACTGAATTCAACAAATACATTCGAATGATCATCCATCATGACCAAGTAGAATTTATGCCAGGATGCAAGGGTGGTTAAAAGTATACAAATAAATTTTAAAAAAAATCACAAAATCTGAATTTCTGGAATTCAATGAAAAATGATATTCATTGCCAAAGGAAACCAAAAAAGAGCAGGTTACTATACTTACATCAGACAAAATAAATTCCCAAATGAAAACTAAGACTAGACAAGTAAGGTGACTATATAATAATAAAGGAGTCAGTAACCTTTATTCTGTTGATACATCATAACAGAAAACCAGAAAAATGCTGGGAAAAATGAGCAGCCATATACAAAAGAATGAAACTAGACTTCTAGTCTACAAAAATAAAACCAAAATGGACTAAAGGCTACATCTAAGACCTGAAACTATGAAAATAATATAAGGAAACACTGGGACAATCTGCAGGACATTGATCTCCGCAAAGACTTTTTGAGCAATAATCCACAAGCAGAGACAACCAAAGCAAACATGGACAAATGAAATCACATGAAGTTTATAAGCTTCTGCACAGCAAAGGAAACAGTCAACAAAGTGAAGAGAAAAACCTCTGAAAGGGAGAAAATATTTGCAAACTGTCCATCTGACAAGAGCTTAATAACCAGAATATATAAGGAACTCACACAACCCTATAGGAAAAAAAACAATCTAATAATCCAATCACAAATGGGCAAAATATTTGAATAAACATTTCTTGAAAGAAGACATATAAATGGCAAACAGGCATATAAGAAGGTGCTCAACATCACTGATTATCAGAGAAATACAAATCAAAACTACAGTGAGATATCTCATCCCAGTTAAAATGGCCTATATCCAAAAGACGGGCAATAACAAATGCTGGCGAACATGTGAAGTAAAGGGAACCCTTGTGCATTGTTGGTGCGAGTGTAAATTAGTACAACCACTATGGAGAATAGTGTGGAGGTTCTTTAAAAACTAAAAATTGAGATACTGTCTGATCCAGCAATCCCACTGCTGGGTATATATCCAAAAAAAGGAAATCAGCATATCAAAAAAGATACCATCACTCTCATGTTTGTTACAGCAGTGTTTACAAAGCTAAGATATGGAAGCAACTTAAGTGCCCATCAAAAGATGAATAAATAAATAAAATGTGGTACATAAATACAATGGAGTACTATTCTATTTGGCCATAAAAAGGAAGAAGATCCAATTATTTGCAATAACATGGATAGAACTTAAGATCATTATCTTAAGTGATATAAACCAGGCAAAGAAATAAAAATATCACATATTCTCACTTATTTGTGAGATGTACAAATCAAAACAATTGAACTCAAGGACATAGAGATTAGAAGGATAATTACCAGAGGCTGGTAAGAGTAGTTAGGAGTTGGGTGGAAGGTGAGGATAATTAATAAATACAAAAAGAATAGAAATAATGAATAAAACTTACTATTTGATAGCACGTAGGGTGACTATAGTCAATTATAATTGTATATTTTAAAATAAGGTAAATAATGTAATTGGATTGTTTTGTAACTCAAAATATAAATGCTTGAGGGGATGAATGCCCCATTCCCCACAGTGTACTTATTTCATATTGCATACCTTTATGAAAACATCTAATGTACCCAATAAATATATATACCTACTATGTACCCAAAAAGTTTTAAAAATTAATTTAAAAAAAATTTAAATTAAGCTTTTGAAATGTGGCATAGGAATATTCTGTTTGATGGGTATCCAGTAAATAATAAGGTCACTTTAATACGTGCATAATTTACAAAAGATTTTATAGACTCATGTAGAAAGTAGGAATAATAAGCTTCTATAGCTTTTGGTGCTTGCATTTTATTATTATCAATTTCTGGATTCAAATATATGTTGTGCACACGATTTATAGCATATATCCAGAGATTTAAAAAATTCTACAAATGAAAATGCATGTTATACACTGTCACCTTAGAATGTGAGGACATTTTCTTTGTTAATGGTAACAAAAGCATTCCTCTGAACCTAAACACATCAGAACAAAATTCTAGGATTTCTGAATATTTTATAGACAACAAGTTAACCTCCTACACTTTTGTAAAACTTCTCATGGCAGTATCACCTAAGATTACACACAGTTGAGTATACCAAAAGTGCATGTCTTGGTGGCATCATTTTAGAACTTATTCAGAGAAGAAATATCCATGTCAGTTTCAGTTTTTACCAGGTTTGCACTGCTAAATACATATAAACATCTTGATCCAGAAAGCGAACAATTCTGTTGAAACTGATATCCTCAGATCACCATGAGCAGCTTGCAATTTGACAAGGCAATTTAGAACAGCTCTAGGGGTCCCAGATGTTTAAAAAGTTCAGCTTTTTCCCAGGTCAGTTGGATTCTATGGCTAAGTACATTAGAGTCAGAATACAACAGAATGACTTTCTGAGTTACTTCAGATGTTAGAGAAGAGACCTGCCTGATACCTGAAAGGCTCAATCAACATCAATTATTTTTCATAAGTTAATATCTTCAAAATGGCTTTTTTGAAAGATAACAATATTATCTGGGAATGTAATGCATTATTCCATTAGCTTGTAAGAAGAAATTACTTAGCAAGGTCCACAGGGAAGGAACACCAATAAATAAGTTTCAATAAAGGAGGAAAATGTATGTCAGAAGAAAATCTGACCATGGATCTCTGCCCAACCCAACCGGCCTAGATAACCTACTATTAAAAAAAAAAAAAAAAAAAAGGTGGGGGGGCACTTTTGAGGAAGCAGAATAAAAATTGGGTCATGCCAAAGAATCTCCCATCCGCAGAGTTTAATAGGGCTCTACATACGTTATGGACACTCTTTATAGCATAGCATGTATGTATTTACTCTCCTTTGCCTCCACTTTTTACGCTGTGAAATAAGGATAGTAATAGAAGTTATATCATAGATAGGGCTACAACAATGCAGGTAATTCAGCAATGTAATACGTAAGATGCATTTCAAGCCTTAAAACAATACTAACATTCTGTAATGTGGAGATTCATTAATACTACAGTGAAGAATCTTGACATGTTCTCCATCTTATATATGAAAAGTTATCATTACTTCTGTTAATTATTAGTATTCCAATATGTAAACACTCTGAAAAATAAAAATAAAAATTATTTTGCATGGTTTTACTTTCTGCAGCATGATAAACGTACTTAATTTTATTTTCTTTAACCTGGTGAAGTAACCGAAGACTTTTTTTCTCATGTTAGAAAATGAATTTCAAACAAATTATAAACAACTATTCTCAATCTTCATTCCTAGCAAATGAACATATTTTCAAATAATGTTACAGAATTTTTTTATACTTCTCCTAGATGATAGATAAATTCATAAGATGCTTCTCATTACCAGAAAATGGGAGCTCTTGTTACTGCTCCAATAAAGTAAGCATACACAACAGTCTCTTAGAGACCAATAATCTCACTCACAATTTCATTTATCAGCTCCCTGTAGTCTACGACCTTGTCTTTGAGGAGACTCTACCTGCATGAAGATTTCAAGACTAAATTTTTCTTTCTAATTTCACTCAATAATAATAAAATTCTGTGGACAGTTTCTCAATTATTTCTACTTCCTAGGGTTAGGTTACAGAAGCATATGTAGAGATTTATGCACGTTGTTTGTTCCCAGTGGTTTAAGATAGTAATATCCAGATTCATTTGTAACTATTTTTACAATTTCTGTGCAAATGAAATTTCCTTTAATTTTCAGACTAATGTGGTGGTTTATTTTTTGTTTCTTTCCATTTCCCCCTTTTCTTCCTTCATATTTTTCCACTTCCCTTCCTCCCTCTCTTCTTTCATTCCTTCATTCTCTCTTTCTTCATTTTTTTCCTTCTTTCCTTCCTTCCTTTCTTTCCAGTAGTCAGGAAATAGGTATTAGTGTTTCCGTTCCTGTATATTTGCCTTTCCTTCTGAGGAATAGTCCTGGCTGATTATGTGTTTAAAATCCCTTATTTTATAAAATACAAAAAACTTATATAGAAGAACATTTATACACAAAATTAAGTCCTCAATTAACTACAATAAAATTAATTTAACATGAATCAGTTTCCCCTTTTGCCATTAAATTAAATATCTCAATATACAACTTAATGACCATTGTAAGAAAATGCCACATTTATTGTCATCCAATTCAACTATAACCATAATCAGCAACCACTCATATTTTACTCTTTAAATCTAATATTCTATCATCTTTCTCATGTTCCCATAACAATAGAATAAGCTCTTAGTTCTCACTAATATCTCTGTTAACTTCTTTCCTTCCTATTTTCTCACTCCAAGGAAATGGAAAAATCTCTTTGAATCAAATGGACCTGTCACTCAGGGTTAAAGCACCTTTGAGTTAACAATACTTGGGCTAATTATGTAACTAATCTGAAACTAATTTTAATAGTGGGAGAAAAAAGGGATTTATAATATACAGTTTTAGATTTTGTCATAAATACTAAAGATATCAATTAAGCAAATAGCATAGAGCCCAGCATCCAATAAATCATTTCAAATGTTATGAAATATCATTGTTATTATTGTTCATTAACACTGAATTGTTAATATTGTATATATCTAATCAATTAAATATATACATTGTATGTATGTCTATTTCTATTTTTGGAGTCTCTATGCTGTTATACTGATCTGTATTTACTCTTTTAACAATTCCACACTGCAAGGATTAGTGTCACTTTATATTAAGACATGAAATTAGATAGTGTGAGTCCACCAATTCTATTCTTTTTAAAGACTTTGTTTATTCTAGCTAATTTGCTTTTTATGTGGATTTTATAATCAACTTGTTGATATGTGTAAAATTCCTGCTGGAATTTGTCAAGTATGTCAAATTCATGGAACAATGTGAAGAATTCACATATTATCAAAATCATGTCTTCTGGGAATGTGTCAAGTTCATGGAACAATGTGAAGAATTCACACATTGTCAAAATCGTGTCTTCTAATCCATGAAAACTGTATATTCCCATTCAATTAGGTCTTCTATGATTTATTTCATCAATGCTTTGTGGTTTTTAGAATACAAATTTTACATACACTTGGTTCAGTTTAAATTAATGTTCTTCATGTTTTTGGTTCTATGGTAAATTGTGCTTTTTATGAAATTTTAATTTCCAGTTTTACATTGCTATTATACGGAACTCAACATATTTTTTCAATAATGTCAAGCCATCCTTATTAGTACTGGTAGCTCATGAAAGACGCTTTGGGATCCACTACACAGAAAATCATATTCCTTGCAAATACAGGCCATTTTCATTATTCTTTTAAAAATACAATGCCTTCTGTTGTTATTTTTTTACCTACTTGGACTGACTAGAATTTGAAAACAGTTACATTACAGTAGGGAATGCAAATATATCTTCCTGTCTCTATTTTTAGAAAATATATAAGAAAGCACTCACTGTTTACAATTAAGTATGATGTAATCTGTAGGGTGTTTTTTGGTTTGATTTGTTTGGCTTTTGTTTTTGAGATTTTTGGTGATTGTGTGTGGGCGTGCACGTGCTGTGTGTGTGTGTGTGTGTGTTTGGTGAGTTCTCTTTAACAAGTTAGGAAGGATTCTTCTAATCCAAGTGATTTACCTTTACCTTCCCCACACCAACACACACATAAACATTAATATATGGATGGCCTAGAGTGTAATGATAGGGTGAATTAGAATGTTTTGATTTTTTAAATGCATCAACTCTGCTTTACCAGGGTATGTCATGGTATATTATCCTTTTCGTATATAGAAGGGCTGACTGTCTGATATATTGTTGAGAATGTTTGTATCTCTGTTGCTGATTAATATTGAACTGCCATTCTTTTGTTCTTTTATTTTTATTTTCTTTCAATAGGAATATAGCCTTACAAAATATAGTATCCTCCTTAATTTTCTGGAAGAGATGTTTCAGAATTCTTAGAGTTATTTCCTTAATTGTTTAGGAGAATTCATTAAAAAGGCTTCTCTGCCTAAAGTTTTATTTGTTGAAAGGGTTATTCAAGAGATAGTATTATTGAGGTTACCTGTTTTTAATCAAATTTTGGTAATTAAGTATTTTAAGATATTTGTTCATTTAAGTTGTTAAATTTTTAATATAATATTAATAATATTCCCATAAGAACTTTTAAGTAGGCATGTCCTTCTGATATTATAAATTGATCTCTACTTTTTTCCTAATCAGTCTGCTAAGTGTCTTCTTATTTCTTATCTTTACAATTAATAAGCATTTAGTTTTCTTGAATTTTTTTCTATTTCCCTTTACAGTTCATTAATTTCTAATTTTATCTTTATTACTCCTTTTTTCTATTTGATTTGAGTTCAAGTTGCTCTTCTTTTTCTTCTATCTTAAAATGGAGATTTAGAGCATTGATTTGAGACTTCATGTTTTTCAAATACAAGCAATTATTATTATTATATTTTTCTCTCTAGCACTTCCTTAGCTATGCTGTTAAATTTTGATATATTTTATTTCCATTCAATTCAAAATATTACTAGTTTCTTTTGTTCTTTATATTTGGCCTATAAATTATTTGAACATTTGTTATAAAATATTTTAATACGAGGATTTTGTGAAATTATTCTTTTTGTTTTTTATTATTGTTAATAAATATACCTTGCATGGTTTGACTTCTTTTAAATTAGTTGAAGCTTATTTCGTGGCCCTATATACACCTTTATCTTTGTAATACCTTATGTTTTCTTTTAAAAATAATTGTATTGTGTTGTTCTTGTGTAGTGTCCTACAACTGTCAATTAGATCAGGTTGTTTGATAGTATGTTTTAAGTCTATTTTTCCTATAGTATTAAAATAATTACTATAAAAGAAATTAAGTCACAAATATAAGCAACTTACTTTTTTTTTACAACACTACTTAGAGCCAATGTAATTTCTTGTTTTGATTATTCCCTAAGCCTCATAGCTGTTATCTGTTTACCATGCCCAATTATAGCATAGTTTTAATACAACGGCCAAAGTAATTTTCATTGATTGATTGACTGATTGATTGTGACAGAGTCTCACTCTGTTGCCCAGGCTGGAGTGCAATGGCACAATCTTGGCTCACTGCAACCTCTGCTTCCCAGGTTCAAGCAATTCTCCTGCCTCCATTTCCTGAGTAACTGGGACTATAGACACCTGCCACCATATTTTTTATATTTTTAGTAGAGACAGGGTTTCACCATGTTGGCTAGGCTGGTCTCAAACTTCTGACCTCAAATGATCCTCCCACCTTGGTCTCCCGAGGGATTATAGGCATGAGCCACTGCACTCTACAAAAGTAATCTTTTTTTTTTTTTTAGCTCTGATTTAATCATGTCATACCTCTGCTCAAAAACTGTCAGCAGTTCTACCTGTTGAGCAAAGTAAAATTGAACATCCTTATTGTCCTATAAAGCCCTTTATGATCCAATATCTCACTAACTTTCTGACTGGTTTCAGAATTATTCTTTCCCTTGTCTCACTGGCCAGTTCTGCTTCTGGAACATGCTAGGCACATGCCCACCTGAGGTTCTTTTTACTTGCTATCTCCCTTGAGTGGAATGCTCTTCCAGTAGGTTAACTCCCTTATGCCCCCTCAATCTGTTTTAAAGATCCCCTTTCCAATGAGACCCACTGTGACCACTTCATTTTACATTGCAATCATCTAATTTCCTCTGACTCACAATTTCCCATCACCCTACATCGTATTTCCTTTCCCATAGTATTTATTTCTTCTAATATATAGTCAGGAACTTTTTACTGATTTGTTCAACGTTATATTCTAAACATCTATAGCACTGTCTAACACAAAGTAAATACTCTCTAAATGAGTGTTGAATGAATAAATATATTAATGAATAAAAAGTGAAGTGACAGAAAATCTGAAACAAAGACACATGAACAAAAATAGAAATCAAATTTGAGAATATCAGCAGGGGTAGTAAGTAAAATACTAAGATATTTGTATTAAATAGAGAAAAATAAACCTATTAATTGAGAAAAAGCAGATAGAGTGCAAAGAACCAATATCTCTGAACCAGGCAATTGGCATTTAGATATAGTTCTCTTCTATATTATTTTATGACCTTTAGAATTTCCTGCACTTACCCAAGGTCTCACATAATGTCATATCATTAAGATTTCCTCCAAGTTTCTTTTAATTTAGGGCAACTACATGGCCTCTTCCTAGGGATTTATATTTTCCTTATTGACAAACAGAGTTTTTGTTCATATCATATTGGTTCTACATAATTTTCTTCTAGAAAATTCACCTGAGGATAAAACATTTGAAACACAGAAGCTGCAATTTTCTAGTGCAATTTTCCTTTCTTTCCTCTGCATAGCTTTAAAATATTTTTTCACCTTTGAGAAAAATTAATCAATAATGGGTATAAACAATTTGAATGCTTACTATCCAATGAAGAATGAATCAGATCAAGTCTAAATTGATTCAGCTATAGACATTTGGTTTTATAAAAATTAATCCTTTCCTTGACCAAAGTCTGGCTGTTCATTTCTATCTTTCAAATATGATATGTTTGAGTCACAGTTTAGAAGAAACATCCCAAATGGCTCAGCCATTCTCAACTTAAGGAAACAATCTAACATTTACGACTATCTACCTCTGTGCATTCTAAAAATTAAACAAAAGTTTGACAAAACACAGGGTAAAATTAGAGATTAAAACAATGTGCTTTGTGTGCTCTGTTCTGTTTTAAAATATTATCAGATAATTCATGTATTGTTTTGTTTTATTTCAACAAATGCCTATATAGCTTATTCTGAGAAACAGTACCAGAAATCGTTTATGTTCAGGTAGCATAGAGTATATTAAAAGATTAAAGGGAGATAAAATCTGATTGAGCAGGATATCTAGTTATTAATTTGATGTTAAAAAGATGTACTATAATTTCCATATTTCATAATGTATGATTGATTCAGCAATAAAATATATTATCCCATAAATAGACAATTTTCAGAGATCTTACTTGTAAGTATCCAATAAGATAAAAAAGGAATATGATTGCGTAACTAAATATATAGTAGGAAAATACAAAAAATGTTAGTTACAGTTAATTATTGTTTTCTCTGTAAAACTATCTTTATACCCATTAATAACAACAACTGGTTAGACATGAAATAATTAAGAAGTAAATATCAATATCTATTTAGCTTTTCTCAATATTATTATTTTGACAAATACACAGTAGCTATATTCTTCAATCTAATTAACAAGACAAAACAAAAAACAAAATAATTGAATAGCTTACCAAAAGAAACTTCCTACTATCACGAAAGAACAAACTTCTGGGCCTTTCTTTAAAGATAGTTTTAAAATTCAAAGCAAATTCCAAGCCAGAAGATTATACATTGGAAAAATCTTGGTTGTCAGTAATGCTTTAAAAATTTGGCTAATATGGTTAATAAAAGTCCATGAATAACTAAGAATTAAATCCCCAATCATTTCAGGTCAATTCTCATTATTTTAAAATCTTTCTAAAATGCATTAGTCTTTTTACTCACCTTAGCAAGTTCAGGAGTCTGAAGATAATTGAATCTGTGATAATTCAGAATCTGTAATGCCTGAGGCTCATCATACTTAGTATCAATCCTCACTGCATAGTGATGGAATTGAAATTATAGAGAGTGTATGGGATATTGGTCTTAGTCCCTACTGACCTATAGTTAAGGTCTAGAAGGTTTTGATTTTTGAATATATAGCTAAAACCCAATTATTAATGTATTATTTACCTCCATATCCCAATGGTGCAAAAGGAGTCAAAACCAGTTAGGTTATTTGAAGTTTCTGGTAAATCATGTTTAAGTTTTTTTGTCAATACATTTTTCCTTTTTCCTTTTCTTCTGGCATTGTATGTATCCAAAAGTGTGATTTTTTTATCAATTAAGTAATACAATGTTATGTATGCAAAAGAGTGACTGATTGTATCTTTATTGATTGAGCAGGCAAAAGTTTAATCTGCTACCAGGTATTTCCCAAAGTTAAATTTACTACCAATTTGTACATCAGTCACTGATAAGATATGTATTTTCTAATTGTCTACATTGGAGTTTTTAGTTAACTTTTTCAAAAATGTATTCATAGCAATTACAATTTCAACATCATTTTCTAAACAAAATTTTAAAAAAGAAAACTTTTGGATGTCAATTAAATATTAATGGAGATTCTGCTTCCCCATTAATGGGAAGAGAAGATAGTTTAGGCAAATTTTTCTCAATATATCTCACTGAATGCAACTTTATGACATGAGCACAATGCATAAAACAGCTTTCTAAGAACGCTGAAAAGGAGAAAGTAGCAGATTGATTGAGGAAGAGACTAAAATTTGAAGTTCTACCAAACTGGTATAAAGGTTACCATGTTTTACTTCACTATTGCTGGCCCAGACATAGAGGCAAATTCCAACATGCTCTGTGTACAAGAGATGTACAGAAATAAATCTACAAGGATCCCTCTCCTTCAGGACCAATAAGAATAAAATAAGAGCACTATGAGTAATATGGCTTGAATTTATGTTTCTGCCCAAATCACATGTTGAATTGGAGAAGGGTTCTGGTAGAAGATGACTGGATCATGGTGGGAGATTTCTCTCTTGCTGTTCTTATGATAGTGAGTTCTCATGAGATCTGGTAGTGTGTGGCACTACCCCTTTGCTCTATCTCTACATGCTGCTCCATCATGGGAAGATGTGCTTGCTCTCTGTATTAGCCTGTTCTCACACTGCTATGAAAAAAAATATCCTAGACTGGGTAATTTACAAAGAAAAGAAGTTTAATTGACTCACAGTTCCTCATGGCTGGAGAGACCTCAGGAACCTTACAATCATGGTGAAGGTACCTCTTCACGTAGTGGCAGGAGAGAGAATGAGTGCCATGCAAAGGAGGAAAAGCCCCTTATAAAACCAAGTCACTCATTATAATAAGAACAGCACAGGGGTAATGACCCCATGATTCAATTACCTCCCATCACTTCCCTCCCTCATGCCACAGGGATTATAGAAACTACAATTCAAGATGAGATTTGGATGGGAACATAGCTCAACCATATCATTCTGACGCTGGAGCCTCCCAAAATTGCAGGTACCCACATTAACAAACACAATCATGCCTTAAAACAGTTCTCCAAAGTCTTACCTGATTTCATCATTAACCCAAAGTCCAAGCCCAAAGTCTCTTATGAGATAAGGCAAGGCCCCTCATCCTAGGAACCTGCAAAGTCAAAAGGAAGTTGGTTACTTCCTAGATACAATGAGGTAATAGATACTGGGTAAATATACTCATTCCAAACAGGAGAAATGGGCCAAAACAAAGGGGCTGTAGACCACAAGTAAGTCCAAAATTTAATAGAGAAGTTATTAAACCTTAAAGTTCCAAAATTACCTCCTTTAACTTCAAGTCTCACATCCAGGTCATGCTAATGGAAGAGGTGGGCTCCCAGAGTCTTGGGCAGCTCCTCCCCTGTGACTTTACATTGTACAATCTCCCTCACAGATGCATTCATGGGCTGGCATTGAGTGTCTGTCACTTTTCCAGGTACGTGGTGCAAGCTGTCATGGATCTACCATTCCAGGTCATGGAGGACAGTGGCCCTCTTCTCACAGCTCCACTAAGCAGTGCCCCAGTGGGGACTCTGTGGAGGCTCTGATCCCAAATTTCCCTTCCTTCCATGCTGCCCTAGCAGAGGTTCATAATAAGGATCCTGTTCCTGCAGCACACTCTGGAGAGGCATCCAAGCATTTCCAGACATCCTCTGAAATTTATGTGGAGGTTCCCAAACCTTAATTCTTCACTTCTCTGCATATGAAGGCACAACACCATGTGTAAGCTGCCAAGGCTTGAGGCTTGAACCCCCAAAACAAGAGCCTGAGCTCTATATTAGTCCCTTTTAGCCAGAACTGAGATGCAGGCACCAAGTCTTGAGAATGTACAAAGCAGCAAGACCCTGGGCCTGGCCCATGAAAATATTTTTTCCTCTTAGGCCTCTGGGCCTGTGATGGGAGGTGCTGCTGTGAAGATCTGACATGCCCTACATACATTTTCCTCATTGTCTGGGCAACATTTGGCTCCTCATTATTTATGTGAATTTTAGCTGCCAGATGAAATATCTCCTTAGAAAATGGGTTTTCCTATTCTGTCACATAGTCAGCCTGCAAATTTTCCAAACTTTTATGCTCTGCTTTCTTTTTAAACATAAGTTTCTATACCAAACTGTATTGTTGTAAATACATAAAAGTGAATGCTTTTAAGAGTACCCAGTTCACACCTTGAACATTCTGTTGCTTAGAAATTTCTTCTGTCTGATACCTAAGTCATTTCTCTCAATTTCAAAACTTCATAATTCTCCAGGGCAGAGGCAAAATGCCCCAGTCTCTTTGATAAAGCATAGCAAGAACCACCTTTGTTCCAGTTCTCAACAAGAACCTCATTTCTCTCTGAGAGCACCTCAGCTTGGACTTCATTGTCCTTATCACTATTAGCATTTTGGTCAAAGACATTCAACAAGTCTCTAGAAGTTTCTAAACTTTCCCACATTTTACTGTCTTCTTCTGAGCCCTCTAACCTTTTCCAATCTCTGCCTGTTACCCAGTTCTAAAGTAGCTTCCACATTTGGGAGTATCTTTATAGCAGCACTCCACTCTCTGTGGTATCAATTTACTCTATTTATTAGTCTCATTTCATGCTGCTATGAAGAAATACCAGAGATTGGGTAATTTATAAAGAAAAGAAGTCTAACTGATTCACAGTTCCACATGGCTGGGGAGGTCATGTTCAGTGGACAAAATGATGAAAGAAAATTATAAACTCAGGATTTCTATCTCCTGGTCTCAGAGCAGATACTGAGCCTCAAATCTGCTAAGATGACCCTGAGTGAAGGTCTTATCTTCTGTAGAGAAAGAGCTAAAATTTTGGAAAACCAGAAACAAGCTCTTATGACGCAAGTGACTGACTTGCAATGAAAGGTGCATGCACAGCCTCACTAGTTAAACTGTCTATTGTTAAACTGAGGGCATTAATTGGAAAAGAACAGGACACTGCAACTTGGGATGAGGACATGTGGGAGGACCCTGATGAAGCTGGGGATACTCAGTTTGTAAACTATGATGAAACTTTTGTGCCAGAAGAAACAGCTTTCTTGTCTCCAAGTGGCAACATCCCCTACCTGACCCATGCTACCATCAGCCTTTCCACCTTCGTCTGAGGAGATAAACCCTGTGATGCCTGAAGCAACAGTGATGGCCTCCCCTGAGTCAGTTGCCAGGTAAGATAAGTCGATTCTTCTCAGTAGCCACCCCCAACACCCCTGTTTGCCTCTAGACCTATAACTAGACTAAAGTCCCGATGAGCCCATAGAGGTGAGGTTCAGTGTGTGACCCAAGAGGAGGTATGCTATACTTAAAAAAAAGCTGCTTGAATTTTTCTAATGTATACATACAGAACTCTAGAGAACATGCATGGGGATGGATATTAAGGGTGTGGGATAATGGTGGAAGGAGCATAAAGTTGAATCAGGTTCAATTTATTTATTTGGGCTGACTAAGTAGGGACTCTGCATTTAATGTTGCAGCTTGGGAAGTTAAAAAAAAGGTTCTAATAGTTTATTTGCTTGATTAGCTGAAATATGGATTAAAAGATGGCCCACTGTGAGGGATCTGGAAGTGCCTGATCTCCCTTGGTTTAATGTAGGGGAAAGGATCCAAATGTTTAGAGAGATTGAGGTGGTGGAGCGGATTAGTCACTTTAGACCTATTTATCCTAGCTTGGAGGGTCCAGAAGATATACCCTTGACCAATGCCTTGCACAATAGATTTGTGATGGCAGTGCCTCCATTTTTTAACAGCCCTGTAATTGCTTTTCTCTCTATGTCAGATCTAACAGTGGTAACCACAGTCACTCAACTAAAAAAATTAAATACGATGGAAATAATTGGATCCCAAAGTGGCAGGGGCCAAGTGGCAGCACTCAACCATCAAAGGCAAGCACTCAACCATCAAAGGCAAGATGGGTGTAGGTATTGTAATTGACAGCAGAGGGAAAGTGGCAATCAGAATAATATGATTCATGTGTAGCTCTGGCATTGTCTAAATAATCACGGTGTTCCTAGAAGTGAAATTGATAGGAAGCCTACTGCATTCCTGCTTAATATATACAAGCAAAAATCTTCTAGGTTGAATGGACAAAAGACTAACTTGGATTATAAAAACATTGTATCTCAGCCTCTCAATCAATTTCTAGAATTGAGCCAGTTTACAGCCCCAGACTGCTTGAATAAATGGGACAGAGTCCTCTTGAGGAAGGACCCTACAACATTACCAACAATTTATATGGTGAATATTTCTCCCATCCTTTTCCAAGGAGAACTCTGGCCTTTTATCAGGGTAACTGTGCATTGAGGAAATGGAAGTGCTCAGACTTTTCCAGGACTACCAGACACTGGCTCTGAGCTGACATTGATTCCAGGAGACCCAAAACCTTATTATGTTCCTCTATTTATAGTAGGGGCTTATGGAGGACAGGTAATTAATTGAGTTTTAGCTCAGGTCTGATTTAGAGTGGGTCCAGTGAATCCCCAGACTCATCCTGTGATCATTTACCCAGTGACAGAATGCATAATGGGCATAGACATACTTAGCAGCTGGCAGAACCCATACATTGGATCCCTAACTGGTAGGATGAGGGCTAATATGGTAGGAAAGGCCAAATGGAAACCATTAGAGCTGCTTCTACCTAAAAAAAATAGTAAATCAAAACACTATCACATCCCTGGAGGGATTGCAGAAATTAGTGCCACCATCAAGGACTTGAAAGATGCAGGGGTGGTGATCTCCAACACCTCCCAGTTCAACTCCCCATTTGGTCTGTGAAGAAGAAAGATGAATCTTGGAGAATGACTGGATTATCATCAGCTTAACCACCACCAAGTGGTAACTTCAATTGCAGCTTATGTACCAGATGTGATTTCATTGCTTGACCAAATTAACACATCTCCTGGTACATGGTATGTAGCCATTGATTTGGCAAATGCCTCTTTCTCTATTCCTATCAGAAGCAATTTTTCTTCAGGTGGCAAGGCCAGCAATATACCTTTACGGTCCTACCCCAGGGGTATATTAACTCTCTGGCTTTGTGTCATCATCTTATTCAGAGAAACCTTGATTGTTTTTGCTTCCAAAAGATATCACACTGGTTCATTACATTGATGAAATAATGCTGATTAGCTCCAGTGATCAAGAATTTGCAAACACACTGTACTTATTGGTGAGAAATTTGCATGGCAGAGGATGGAAAATAAATCCAACTAATATTCAGAGACCTTCTATTTCGGTAAAATTTCTTTGTGTCCAGTGGTGTGTGGTCTGTTGAGATATTCATTCTAAGGTGAATGACAAGTTGCTGCATTTGTCCTGTCCTACAAAAAAGAAAGAGGCACAATGCATAGTGTGTATATTTAAATTTTGGATGCAGCACATTCTTGATTTGAATGTGTTACTCTGGCGCATTTATCAAGTGACTTGAAAGTCTGCCAGTTTTGAGTGGGGTCAAGAGCATGTCCAGGCTGCTGGGCAAGCTGCTCTGCCACTTGGGCTACATGACCCAGCAGATACAATGGTGTTTGAGGTGTCAGTGGCAGATAGGAATGCTGTTTGGAGCCTTTGGCAGCCCTCAACAGATGAATCACGATAGAGGTCTCTAGGATTTTGGAGCAAGGCCCTGCCTTCTTCTGCAGATAACTAATCACCTTTTGAGAGACAGCATCCAGAAGCAGCTGGATTGATAGAACTGTGGAATGGCCTTTTGAAGTCACAATTACAACATCAACTAGGTGACAATACTTTGCAGGGCTGGGGCAAAATTCTCCAGAAGGCCACGTATGAATGCTCTGAATCAGCATCCAATACATGGCACTGTTTCTCCCATAGCCAGGATTCACCTGTAGAGAAATAGAGGGGTGGAAGTTGAAGTGGCACCATTCACCATCACCCCTATTGATCCACTAGCAAAATTTTTGTTTCCTCTTCCTGTGACATTACATTCTGCTGGCCTAAAGGTATTCATTCCAGAGGGAAGAATGCTGCCACCAGGATACACAACAATTCTATTAAACTGGAAGTTAGGCTTGCCACCTGGACACTGCTTCTACCTTAAGTCAACAGGCTAAGAAGGGATTTACAGTGTTGGCTGGGGAGATTGACACAGACTATCAAGATGAAATCAGTCTACTACTCCACAAAGGAGGTAATGAAGAATATGCATGAAGTACAGGAGATTCATTATGGCATCTCTTAGTATTACTAGGCCATGTGATTAAGGTCAATGAGAAACTACAACAGCCCAATCCAGAAAGGTCTACAAATGACTCAGATCCTTCAGGAACGAGGGTTTGGGTCACTCCACAAACAACAACAACAACAACAACAAAAACACACGACCTGCTGAGTTGCTTGCTGAAAGCAAAGGGAATACAGAATGGGTAACAGAAGAAGGTAGTCATCAACACCAGTGACAACTACGTGACCAGCTGCAGAAATGAGGACTGTAATTGTCATGAGTGTTTCCTCCTTCTTTTGTTAAAACACGTTTGTGCATATATACACTTGTACCTAACAAATATATTTTATTTCCTTTCTCCTTTATCATGTGACATAAGATTCATTGAATTCACATCACCCTTTATGTACTGTTAACTTTAATTAACAGTATTTGGGTTGAAGACTGGTGTGTTTCCGATTGTATGAAGGATAGTCGTATTATATTAGGCATAATTATGATCTCAATATTTTCTTTATTTGAAGATTATGTAAGATCTCAGATGTGTTTGGGTTCAAGTGGACAAGGGGTGGACTTTTGATGCTTAATACTGAGTGTCAACTAGATTGGATACAAATTATTGATCCTGGGTGTGTCTGTGAGGGTGTTGCCTAAGAAGATTAACATTTAAATCAGTGGTCTGGGAAAGGCAGACCCACCCTTAATCTAGGTCACCACAATCTATTCAGCTGCCAGACAGCTAGAATGTAAGTAGGAAGAAAAATGTGAAAAAAGAGACTGGTCTGTCATCCCAGATTACATCTTTCTCCCATGCTGCATGCTTCCTGTCCTTGGACAATGGACTACAAGTTCTTCAGTTTAGGAACTTGGACTGGCTTGCCTTGCTCCTCAGCCTGCAGATGGCCTATTGTGGGACCTTGTAATCATGTGAGTTAATACTTAATAAACTCCCCTGTAATGTATATATAATATATATTCCATTAGTTCTGTCCATCTAGAGAACCCTGACTAATACACCAAGTTACAGCTAGGGCTGTGGCTTTAGAGGGTGCAACCCCAATCCTTGGCAACTTCCACATGGTGTTAGGCCTGCAGATGCACATAAGGCAAGAGTTTGGGAGCCTCAGCCTAGGTTTCAGAGTATGTACAGAAACACTGAATGCCCATTCAGATGTCTGTAGCAGCAGCAGAGGCCTCACGGAGAACCTCTACTAGGAGAGCACAGAGGGAAGATTGTGGGATTGGAATCCCCACACAGAGCCCATGGGGCATTTTTTAGTGGAGCTGTGAGAAGAGGCCCACTGTTTTCCATATCCCAGAATGGTATATTTACAGACTCTTTGTACTTTGCCCCTGGAAAATCCACAAGCATTTAATGCCAGCTCCTGAAAGAAGCCAAGGGGGCTGGTCCCTACATAGCTGTAGGGGTGGAGCTGTCCAAGGCCTTGTCCATCCCCTTGCATCAGGATGACCTGGATGTGAGACATAAAGTTAAAGGAGATTATTTTGAAGCTTTAAGATTTAATGACTGCCCTCTGGGGTTTTGGATTTGCATGGGGCTTGTAGCCTCTTTGTTGTGGTAATTTCTTCCTTTTGGAATGGGAGAATTTACCTAATGCTTCTATGCCCATTGTAACTTGGAGTTAACTAATTTGTTTTTTATTTTACAGGCTGTATTAGTCAGGGTTCTCTAGAGGGACAGAACTAATATATGTATATATGAAAGGGAGTTTATTAAGGATAACTGATTCACACAATCACAAGGTGAAGTCCCACAATAGGCCACCTGCAAGGTGAGGAGAAAGGAAGCCAATAGTGGCTCAGTCTGAGTCCCAAAACTTCAAAAGTAGGAAAGCTGACATTGAGGCCTTCAGTCTGTGGTCAAAGGCCCAAGATCCCCAGGCAAACCACTAGTGTAAGTCCAAGAGTTAAAAAGCAAAATAACTTGCAGTATGATGTTCAAAAGAAATAAGCATCCAGCATAGAAGAAAGATGTAGGCTGGAAGACTCAACAAGTTAGCTTCTTCCACCTTTTTCTGCCTGTTTTTTTTTTCTTTTTCTAGCTGCGGTGGCAATGGATTGGATGGGACTTACCCACATAGTTGGCAGGTCTACCTGAGGGTGAGTCTTTCTCTCCAAGTGTGCTGACTCAAATGTTAATCTCTTCTGTCAATATTCAGAAACACCCAGATACACCCAGAAACAATACTTTGCATCCTTCAATCCAATCAAGTTGATACTTAATATTAACCATCACACAGCCTTATAGTTGGGAAGCACTAGCCTTGTCTCAGATGAGACTTTTAACTTGAACACTTGGGTTAATACTGGAATGAGTCAAGATGAAGACTGTTGGGAAGGCATGATTGGTTTTAAGATGTGAGGATGTGAGACTTGGGAGGGTCTAGCAGCAGAATTATCTTTAGTTTAATCAAGTCCCATTTGTCAACTTTTGGTTTTGTTGCAATTACTTTTGAGGTCTTAGTTATAAATTGTTTACATAAACCAATGTCCAGAAGGGTTTTTAGTAGATTTTCTTCTAGGGATTTTACAGTTTGAAGTCTTATATTTAAACATTAATGTATCTTCAGTTAATTTTCATATATGGTAAGAGGTAAGGGTCCAGTTTCATTCCTCTGCATGTGGTTTTCAGCTATCCCAGAGCCATTTATTAAATAGGGAATATTTTCATCATTGCTTATTTTTTTCAACATTGTTGAATATCAGATGGTTGTGTGTGTGTGGTTTTATTTCTGAGTTATCTATTCTGTTTCACTGGTCTTGTATTTGTTTCCATGTTTATACAAGCATCACAATGTTTTTGTTACTATAACCTTATAGTATAGTTTCAAGTCAGGTAATCTGGCTATATTCTTCTTGTTGAAGATGGCTTTGGTTATTCAGACTCAGATTTGCTTCTGTGTAAATTTTAAAATTATTTTTTCTAATTCAGTGAAAAATGATATTTATAATTGGATAAAAATTCTGTTAATTTATAGACTGCTTTGAGCATTATGATCATTTTAGTGATACTGATTCTCTTAATTGATGAGCATGGATTGATTTTTCCTTTGTTTGGGATCTCTTTCTCTCATCATTGTTTTAACTTAGGTTGGTGCAAAAGTAATTGAGGTTTTTGCCATTAAAAATAATTACAGAAATGCTACTGATTTTTGTACACTGATTATGTATCTTGAAATTTTACTGAAGTTGTTTATCAGGTCTAGGAGACTTGTGGAGGAATCTTTAAAGTTTTTCTGGTATCGGCTAGTAACATTAGCACAGATTATTTGGCTTTTTCTTTTCCTAATTGGTTAGCTTTTATGTCTTTCTCTTGCCTGATTGCTCTGGCTAGAACTTCTATTACGATATAGAATAGGAATGGTAAAGATGAACCTGCTTGTTTTGTTCCAGTTCTTGGGAAAAATACAAATAACTTTTACCTATTCAGAATAATGTTGGATTTTTCATGGATGGCTCTTACTATTTTGATATATGTTTCTTCAGTGCCTAATTCATTGAGGGTTTTTAATCATTTAAGGAAGTTGAATTTTATACCAGAAAAACGTTAAAGAAATTATAGTAAAACTGTCACTAGTTGTGGATAACATAATTGTCTATGCAGAAAGATTCATATAATTTACTAAAAAAGGTGCTTTGAACTAAAAGGTAAGTTTAGAAGAATTGCAGAATGTATGATTAACACATACATATTGTATTACTTAGTTTTCACACTGCTATGATGATACTACCTTAAAGCAAGCAGGTTTTATTGACTCACAGTACACATGGTTGGGGAGGCCTCAGGAAACTTACAATTATGGTGGAAGGTGAAGGGGTAGCAAGGCATCTTTTACATTGTGGCACACAAGAGAAAATCAATGCAGGGGGGTATCACCAAAAACTTTTTTAAACTATCAGATCTCATGAGAATTCACTGACTATTATTAAAACAGCATGAGGGAAACTGTTTTTTCAATCAATCACCTCCCACCAGTTCCTCCCTCAACCCATAGGGATTAAAATTGGACATGATATTTGAGTGGAAATACAGAGACAAAACAAATCATTGTGCCTCTGGCATTTCCAAAATTTTATGTCCTTTTCACATTTCAAAACCAACTCCCCCTTCCCATTCCCCAAATGTCTTAACTCTTTTAAGAATTAACTCAAAAGTCCAACTCCAAAATCTCATCTGAGGCAAGGCAAGTTCTTTGTGTCTATGAACATGCAAAATAAAAAGCAAGTTAGTTACTTTCAAGACACAATAGGGAACAAGCATTGGGTAAATGTTTCCATTCCAAATGAGAGAAATTGGCCATGCCACATGGAAGAGGCCAAGGCTTGGGGTTTGCAATTTCTGAAGCAATGGCCTAAGATGTATCTTGGCCTCTTTTAGTATTCGTATGTTAAAAGAATCTTTTCAATGGGATTAGCTTCCAGCTCTGGGAATCTTTCTTGCATTATTTTTCACCTAAAATATATAGACATTATCATGAAAAATTATTTTATAAAACTTTTACAGAAGTACTATGGAAATAAACTTGACTTTCTCCATGAAACATTGTGTGTGTGTGTGTGTGTGTGTGTCTATGTGTGTATATATATATATGTATAAAATATATGCATATGTATTTTAAATACACAGATGGTCTCCAAAATGTAATTGTTCTATTTAATGACTTTTCCATTTTACAATGATGGGAGAGCAATACTGATTTAGTATGCTTTTTGACTTATGATGGTAGTATGTCTACATCAGGAGATAACCCCACCATAAATCAAGGAGCATCTGCATATTTTATATGTAATCATTTGTATACAAATAATATACATAACCCATTTCACATTTACATTTTATATAGACATTTCAAATAAAAATTGTATATATAAATATTTGAATAGTATATTCATGCACATATATATACAGCTAGATCCATATGTAAATATACATAGATAATATATATATCAATGTGTGTGTATATAATGTATTCTATACAATAAGTATTAAATATGCAGGTATACCTCCTTTTATTGCATGCCACATTTTTACACTTCAGATATTATGGTTTTATAAATTGGAGGTTTGTGCTAACCCTGCATCTACCAAGTCTATAATTGCCATTTTTCAAACAGGATGGGCTCACTTTAGGTCTCTCTGTAACAGTTTGGTAACGCTCAAAATATTTCAACTTTTTAAAATCATTATATCCATTATGTTAATATGTAATCAATGATCTTTGAAATTACTATTATACTTGTTCTGTGACAAGGTGAATTATGCCCATATAAAATGGTATACTTAATTGATAAATACCGTGCATCCTGACTGCTCCACTACCCCACTATTTCCCCAACTTTCTTCCTCTCCTGGGGCCTCCTTGAGACACAACAATATTGAAATTAAGCCAGTGAGTAACCCTATCATGACCTCTAAGTTTTCAAATAAGAGTCATACATCTTACTTTAAATTAAAAGCTAGACATGATTAAAATTAGTGAGAAAAGCATATTGAAAGCTGAGACAGGTCAAAAGCTAGGCTTCTTGTGCCAAACAATTAGCTAAACAGTGAATTCAGAGAAAAAGTTCCTGAAAAAAATTTAAATGTGCTACTTTAGAAAATACACAAATGATGTTTAAAAAAATGAATCATTGCTGATATGGAGAAACTTTAGGTGTTCTGTATCGAAGATCAAACCTGCCACAGCGTTCTCTTAAGTCAAAGCATAATCCAGAGCAAGGCCCCTATCTCTCTTCATTTCTATAAAGGCTGAGAAAGGTGAGGAATCTGCAGAACAGAAGTTTGAAGCTAGCAAAGATCGCTTCACACAGTTTAAGGGATGAACCCATTCCCATAGCATAAAGTGTGAGGTCAAGCAACTTTGACGAAACTATGAAGAAACTGCAAGTAAAGTATAGTAGTAATAATAATAATAATAAAAGAAACCGCAAACTCAACTTGAACTGACTTAATTAAAAAGGAAATTTCACCCCATTTACCCTGATGTGATTATTATACATGTGACAAAAAAAAGATCCGTCTAAAATAATTCATAAAGATGGATACGCTAAACAACACATTCTTCATGTAGATTGAAAGCCTAGTATTAGTGAAATCTGCCTTGTGGACTTTCATAGCTGAGAAGAAGTTGCCCGTTTTTTAAGCTTCAAAGTTCAGGCTGACTCTTTTGCCAGAGGTTACTACAACCGATGACTTGAAATTGAAGCCAATATTCATTTTCCATTTTGAAAATCATGGGAATTTAATTATTTCAATATTATGATAAAACTTAAATGGATGAGTAGTTGCTTCTTATGGATAAACAGTGAACGTGGTTTCTTTAGATGGAATCTACTTCCTGGTGAAGATGCTATTTACATTGTAGAAATATAAACAAACAATTTAGAACATTACATAAAATTAGTTGATAGAACAGCAGCAGAATTTGAGAGGGTTTACTACAATTTTGAAATAAATTCTAATGTGAGTAAAATGCTGTCAACCGTCATCACATGCTACAGAGAATTTTTTGCTTAAAAAAGACTCTGCATGGCAAAGTTAACTTCTGTTTTCTTTTAAGACATTGCCAGAGCCACCCCAAACTTCACCAACCACCACTCTAATTAGTCAGCAATCATCATCAAGGCAAGACCCTTCACCACAAAAAGGTGATGAATTGCCAAAGGCCAAAATTATCATTAACATTTTTAAGCAATAAAGTGTGTGTTAATTAAAATATGTACATTTCAAAGACAATACCATTGCATACTTAGTAGAATACCTTATAGTATAAACATAAGATTTATGTGCATTGAGAAACCAAAAAAATTTATGTGACACACCTTATTATGATATTTGCTTCATTGTGGTGATCTTGAACCAAACCTGTAATATTTTCCAGGTATGCCTGTATAATGTTTATATTATACATACATACATACACACACACACACACATACACACGTATGTACATATACAGAATTGGAATTTGAGCTTTTTGTGTGTGATGTCTTCCCTTCTTTTTCAATCTTCTTATCTTTGCAATCAGAAAAATTATATCCCTCATGCTCATTTTCTGTCCGATTTTGAAAAAAACTTATATATAGGATCTTTTATCTGCATCTTCTTTTTCATCATCTCCTTTTTATATCCATTGACCTGCCTTTCATCAAATTAATTTTTATACAATGAATAAAAGAATTCACTTTTAACCCTCAGCTGCTACCTTCCTGCTTCTGAATTTAATTCTCTAGTCTTGATCAATCATACTTTTTCTTAACTGAAATTTTCATGTAAATGTCAGACAACTTCATCAATGTGTTCCATTGAGTTAGTTGCTCACACATCTATTCTTTGTGCTGTCTATGCAAATTATACTTTCCAGGCTCTCTTGTGATCTGAATTTGAGTAGTTTTGACCAATGAGAGGTTCTTCTGAGGTATTAGACTTGGACATAGAAGCCATAGTACCTCCCTCTTTCTCGTTTGGCAATTATCTCTGGAAGTAGCTATCTTTTCTCTATAGTTCCAACAACCTCCAGGAATGCCTATCCTTCATGGTGCCAGCAGCAGTCAGTGGTCATGCTCTTGGCTTCTTGCAACTCCATTTCTCCATTATATTTATAGCCCTAAAGACAGGAATGGTTTCCTGCTATCAGTAAATTCTGGATTGCATCAATGTCTCTTTCTGACATTTTAGTTCTTCCTATACCTTAGGAACTAGTGGTACTATGCATGTTACCTATTTTCTCCATTATAAATGATATCATAATTATCCTGACCTCAGCTTTAAATGTAATCATGTCAGTTTTTAAAATCATGCCATCATATCATTTCTTCCACTGCGAAATGAGCAGAAGTAATAGGTACATATAATAAAGTGATGGTTTGGGCAATCAAATAATTCATAATCTACTTTACATAAATATTGTTTAATATTTTTAAACACCCTGAGATATGGTTATTAAAATATCATCCTTCTGATATCTAAATAAGCTCGAAGATGCTAAATAAACATTCTGGGATCAGACAGCAGGTAGGTGAAGAAGCTGGTATTTAAAATGATGTCTTCTTGGCTCATATTATTTTATTTCTAACAAATTAATGTAATCAATTGACTGATAACATTTTCCATAAACCATAAATCTTTTTGTAAACACAACTGACATACAGAGATAACAGTAGCAGACATGATGACTCCTTATTTAATCAGCTAGTTAGAAATCTTTCAGGCTCTTATTCTATGGACAAATGCATATTGCATAAAAATTAGCAAATATGTCTATTGTTTTATTTTTCTCTTCTCCTCCACCAGGGGAAGCAATAAAAGTAGTGTCAATTTCAGAAGAAGATTCATAAACATGTTCTTACATGTTTCAGAAGAGAAACACACTTTATCTATTTTATCAAAATATATTCAGAAAATTACTACTTCCACTAAATACCAATAGGTATTCTTGACAAAAATTATCCACATTTATAAAAAATTACATAACTATTGCAAAACTGAACTAATGTTTGAAATTCAGAATACTTATTAATGTGTGAAAAATTTGAGAATTTACTTTTATTCAACACTGAATTGTATCGCTATTTCTGAAAGAGAGTTTGATACACACACATACAAGAAAGATGCATAAAATATTGAACTCGATATTTGGAAAATATATTAATCCACTATATGCATAATAGAACTTAGTCTTTATTTAAAGCATTTTAATGAAATTTCCTTAGTCATACATTTTGATTTTAACAGAACTAGAATGATAACCCAAGTATAAGCATATTTAATTTATGCCTGGGCAAGTCAGTCATGGGTAGGACAAAGAACATGATATTTTGTTGTATACAATATAATTTGCATTCACAACTTACTAAATGAATCAAAGTTTTCTCATCTCTCACATGAGAATAAAAAATAATAGTATATGCCCTAATTACTGTACAGTATCAATAATATTGTGAAGGTCAAATAAGTACATTTGTTTAAAAGTATTTTAAAAGCAGCCATGTGTCATCATTTTAATTAGGTTAGGAAGACAATATTACAACCATCAAACTATTAAATGCACAATTATTTATATTTAATATGATATACCCAGATTTTCATAACTGAGATTTAGGCAAACTAATTTTAAATTTAAATGGTTAATTTTTTTTTGTTTGTTTTTGAGCCTCATTAATATTTTAATTAATTGAATATTTGTATAAATTCTTTGCAATTTGGAGACAAGATAAAAAATAAAGTATTTGGATTATTTGAAATGTATATCAAATTTCAAGATTATTTTATTATATTTAAAAATAGAAAAAAACACACAACCCTTTGATTATACATATTTGACAAATCTCACTTTACATTTTTTCAATAAATTATTATTTTTGGTTACTTTAATGACCAATTTGAGTTGAACACACGATAAATTCTGTCAATTGTGTCAAACTCAGTTGTCAAAAGTATCAGAAAGGGCATATTAACTGTAAATTGGTTGATTCTAGAGTTGCCTATAGATGTGGCCTCGGAATATTAACTCTCTCATCCACCAGAACCATTTTAGATATACCAACTGGTGCACATTATTTCATGATTCATTCAACTCTCAGTTACCCTTGGAAACAGAAAATAGCAAAGTCCAGATGAATACAGTACTCAAATATCCTCTTCTCTTACTTTGATCATTAATGTTCACATCCTTAACTAACTTTTGCTAAAGGTTCCATGAAGTAAGTAAATTGCAGTTCAAATTTACTTTAAATCTGTTTTCTTTTATACTAGCCAGGAGAAGGAGGTGATGATAAGCAGAGATAAATATTGAAAATTTAAGAAGCTAAATGGAAAAGAAGATTAGGAAACTAACTGCCTCTATTGTAGGAAAAGAATGTTTCCTTTTCACATCAATTTTGGACTATTTTATTTTACTTAAATATGATTTCAAATAGTTTTCATAAGCAGCATATATGTTTTAGCAAATCAAAAAATAATTTATAAAATGCTGAAGGCAACACTATGTAGTGAAAATATAACTACACATTCAGCTAAATCAAAACACCTTAGTCTGTTTATTAAATAGCATAAGGATATATTTCTTAATCTATTGAAGAAATGTACCAAACTAGCTTTCTGATTTTGCTCTAATGACAATGCTATCATTTTAACCTATGAAGAAAGTATTTTGTTGAGAGATTCAGGATATTGAAAATATGGTTCATAAACTCAAGAAAATTCTAACTAGTTGGAATAGATGTATTCACAAGGAAGATAGTGAGAAATGTTCTCTGAGAAAGAAAAGAAACACAAGCAAACAGAAAATATGTAAATATACTATATTTATACCAGGGAAGACTGGAAAATCTTAATAGAAGTTAACATTATATTAATATCTGTGTTTAAAAGTATATGTATGACTTTTATAGGTTAGAATGCAAGGCAAAGAGCATTCAAACCAAGGTAAACAATGATAGGCAGTTATGAATAAATAGGTGATAAATAGCAGTGAAATGACACTATTTTTAATCTCAAAACATAGAATCTAATCTAGATCAGTATTTTTAAAATATGTTTTATGTTCTACATTGTGAGTATTTAAGGTCATCCTGATCACTGAATTAGGGCCTACATTATCTGAACTTGATTACATTTGCAAAAATTGTATTTCAAAATTATGCCATATTCATAGATTCTTTGTGGTCGGACACTTAATTGCTCTACTTTATTTCTTTATGCATATGACATACACATTGTTTATATACTATTTTCAGTTCTTTCGTATAAATGCAAACAATATAATTTTTGGAGATTCTACTTAGGCTGAATTTCACTTAAACTGGGAACAAGTGTCTTTTCCTATTCTAAGGACATAGAAAGCTCATTCTTGTGCTACCTTACTTAATGGACTATTCTTAATCTTTACATTTCAAATTCCTGGTTTACTTTTAAGATCTTAAGGAGGCTATGACTTGTTAAATAAACTACAAGTTTATTATTTTTAAATATTTATGATAAAAAGAGTAGGAAGATAGATAACTTACACTATATTTCTGATTCATTTGATATGGCAATCAAATCAAAGTCTGAATTTGTTTATTGTTCTACATAGTTACAACCAGTCTTCAAAAATGTTAAACTATCAATGTGTTATAGTAAGTGGAATCTTGTGTTATTTATATGCTAAAATATTAAACATTTAATTTACTAGCAACTTTGGTTTCTGAAGTTCTGGAAAGAGAGCTGGACTGCTGCTAAAAGTATTCTAGTCCTCACTCTGCCAAATTTTGGACTTCTTTCACCTTGGGAAATACATCTTCCTCAGTATGTTTCTCTACAGTCCAAATGACTATTAAATTAGGCGTTGTCAAACTATGGCCCATTGGTTATTTTTATAAATAAAGTTTTAATGTAACACAGCTTTGTCCGTTTATTTGTTTATTGTCTATTGCTGCTTTTCTGCTACAATGGTTAAGTAGTTGTTGCAAGTCTATCTGGATTGCCAAAATTAAAATATTTACTATCTGATCCTTTACAAAAACTGCAACCCTTTAATAAATACTACTTCTATTCTGCTCTAAATTTTTTAATTATGTAATTTTATGATTCTCTTTCTTTAGCTCCTACTGCGAAAACATGATTAGATACTTTCCACATATTAGATTAATAAATGAATAGTTGATACATCAAAAGGTATATTGATCCAGAGTCCATAAAATATTTGTCAGTGCCTATGTTGTGAATAGTAATGCTTAAAATTTCTTCTAGAATTTTTATAGTTTTGGGTTTTGCATTTAAGTCTTTAATCCATCTTGAGTTAATTTTTGTATATGGGGTAAAGAAGGAGTCCAGTTTCAATTTATTGTATGTGGCTAGCCAGTTCTTCCAGCACCATTTATAAAATAGGGAATCCTTTCCCCATTGCCTATTTTTGTCAGGTTTGTTGAAGATTAGATGGTTTTAGGTGTGCAGACTTATTTCTGGGCTATTTTGCTTTGTTGGTCAATTTGTCTGTTTCTGTACCAATACCATGCTGCTTTGGGATCTGTTGGGGGGAAATAGGGGAGGGACAGTCGGGGGTGGGGAGTTGGAGAGAGATAGCATAAGGAGAAATGTCAGACATAGGTGAAGGGGAGGAAGGCAGCAAATCACACTCCCATGTGTGCACCTATCAACAATTTTACATGTTCTTCACATGTACCCCGAAACCTGAAATGCAATTAAAAAAAAAGACAGCCTCCGGATTTGTTAATTTTTTTGAAGGGTTTTTCATGTCTCTACCACCTTCAGTTCACCTCTGATCTGGATTATTTCTTGTCTTTGCTTGTTTTAAGGTTTGTTTGCTTTCAGTTATCTAGTTCTTTTAGTTGTGATATTAGGATATTAACCTGAGATCTTTCTAGTTTATCTTTGATGTGAGCATTTAGTGCTATAATTTTCTCTCTTAACACGGCTTTAGCTGTTTCCCAGAGATTCTGGTATATTATATCTTTGTTCTCATTAGTTTCAAAAACTTCTTGATTTCTTCCTTAATTTAATTATCTAATCAAGATTAATTTAGGACCAAGTTGTTCAATTTTCATGTAGTTATGTGGTTTTGAGTAAATTTCTTAATCTTTTAGTTGGACTACACTGTGGTCTGAGAGACTACTATGATTTCAGTTGCTTTGTGTTTGCTGAGGAGTGTTTTACTTCTAATTATGTGATC
The DNA here is from genome assembly GCA_963574635.1 of Cheracebus regulus. Classification (NCBI taxonomy): domain Eukaryota; kingdom Metazoa; phylum Chordata; class Mammalia; order Primates; family Pitheciidae; genus Cheracebus; species Cheracebus regulus. Next base: position 31,340 of record CAUYQU010021630.1, read on the forward strand.
AGTTTTAGAGTTATTGCAATGTAGTGATGAGACGAGTGTAGATTCTATTGTTTTTGGGTGGATAGATCTGCAGATATCTGTCAGGTCTGTCTGATTGAGAGCAGAGGTCACATCCTGAATATCTTTGGTTAATTTTCTGTCTCAATAATTTTTCTAATATTGTCAGTGGGGTGTTAAAGTGCCCCACTATTATTGTGTGGGAATCTAAGTCTCTTTGAATGTCTCTAAGAACTTGTTTTATGAATCTGAGTGAACGTCTGCCCATAGGACACCAGAGCCACCACCCCAGCGGAAGCAACCAAACCAAGACTCCAGAGCTGCTGTAGCCCTGCGTACTTCCTTGATCTGTAACCTGGTTCTCTGACTGCTCCACAAGCACCCGCAGGTGGAACACAGATACCAACTTGGTGTCAGGGGATGCTTATGCCCAGTATGCTGGGACCATTGCTATCATGGACCCGAAGGCTATGCCATCTGCATGTTTGCCTGCAATCTAGACCCAGCTCTCTGAGTACAACATGAATGCTGCATATTAGATAATGTTTTCAGAGCCACTAAAAATATTCCTATAAGTCAGACTAAGTGACAAGATGGATCCCCTGCACCATGACTTCCCCTGTTAGACAAAAAGATATATGGAGGACTCTGGTAACCTTCATTACCAAATATTTCAGTGGCCCTCAGAACTACTGTGAATACCCACAGCATTGACAGGTGAAGACCCCAGCAATCTTTGTTGATGCTGACCTCAACTGACAGAGCTGCACAAGGAATATAGCACTATGCTGACAATGGAGACAGAATCATGCAACCCTCTAGCTAATGCCCTCATACTCAACTACAAGTAAAGGTCTAAACTCATTAAAACTAGTCTGTGAAATCTGGAAGGGATGACTGCTTCAACAGATGTGCATATAACATGCAAGGCAATAAGAAACATGAAAAACTGAAGGAAACAACACTACCAAATGAACACAATGATTTTCCAGTAACCAGACAAAAATAAATGTAGGTTTATGAAATGTCTGACAATAAATTCAAAATAACTGTTTTAAGGAATTCAGTGAACTACAATCGAACACAGAGTAACAGCTCAACGAAATCAGGAAAACAATATACGAAATTATAATTTTAATGAAGAAACTGTAATCTTAAAACCCAGAAACTGTGAAGCAGAAGAATACAAAAAATAAGTTTTAAAAATACAGTAGAAGTTATCAACAGCACAATTGGACAAGCAGAAGAAAGAATCTGTGAACTTAAATAAAGATTAATTTAAAATATCCAGTCAGTGGGTAAAAGCAAAGAATGAAGAAAGCCTATGGATTTTATGGGACACCATGAAAAGAGCTAACATTTATATTATGGAAATATCAGAAAGAGAAAAGAGAAAGTGAAAGAAAACTTACTTAAAAAATCAATGGCCAAAAACTTCCCAAATCAGAGGAAAGACATACAGATAATACTAGACTTACAATCATTTGACTTATGATTTTTCAACTTTCAACTTTAAAATTTTGCAAAAGCAATATTCATTTGGCAAAAACTCCTAAGTACTTCAAATGCCCTTAAAACCATGCTTTTTACTTTCAATACAGTATTCAGAAAATTTGCATGAGTCATTTCAAACTTTATTATTAAATAATCTTTATGTTTAATTATTTTACACTAATGTTCTGAGCACATTTAAGGTAGCCAAGTCTATGCTATGATCTTCAATAGGTTAGATGTAATAATGCATATTCTACTTATAATATGTCAACTTATAAGTAAATTTATATTGGAATATAAACTTATTGCAAATCAAGGAGTGTCTGTAAACATCCAGGTACAGAAAGCTTAAAGTCCTCAAATTTGATTCAACACAAAAAAGACTTTACCAAGGCATATTATGATCAAACTGTCAGAAATCAAGGATGAAGAGATAATCTTGAAGGTAGAAAGATAAAATAAGTTTATTACATACATGGGAAATTTATAAGGCTATAAATGAGTTTTTCAGCAGAAATAAGTAAGGGAATGTGATTGTGTATTAAATATGCTGGTGAAGAAAAAAAGCAATCTTTCCAACCAAAATATTTTTTGTCTGGAAAATATATCATTCAGAAATGAAGTGGCGCAGACTTTCCTAAATAAACTAAAACAAAGAGAGTCCACTACTACCACATTTGCCTTAAAAAAGGCAAGCTGAAACAAAATAATATTAATTAGTAACATCAGAACATATGAAAGTTTAAAATTTACTGAAAAAGTAAATACCCAGTCAACTACAGAATATTCTAATATTGGCAAAATGTATAAAACATTTATACTTTTAGTATATAAGTTTAAAAAATCATTAAAAATAATGATAGATACAATAATTTGGTAAGAGCTACACAATAAAAATGTATAAATTGTGAGATTACAATCATTACAATGTATGAAAAGTGTAGTTTTTTTATGTATTGAGTTCTTATCATCCTAATATATACTTTGATAGCTATCAGATATAATCCTCATAGTAACATAAAACCAAAAATCTATAGTACATACAAAAAATAAAAAGGAATAAAAGTGCACACAAGGACATCATCAAACTGTAAAAGAAAGCAGCAAGAGTGGAAGAAAGGAATAAAGTATATACAAACAACCAGAAAATCATTTAATGAAATAACAATAATAAATTCTTACCTGTTACTACTTACCTTGAATGGAAATAGGTTGCATACAAAATAATCCTTCCCAATTGCATAGACATAGAATGGCTGAATGGATACAAAACCAAGACCCAATTATGTGCTGCCTACAATGGACTCACTTCAGCTTTAATGAGACATATAAACTGAAAGTAAAGGGATATATAATAACAAATGAGTTAATCAATCATGAGGAAATACTTTTACATACATATTAATAAAACACTGAAGCAACCAAAAATATATAAATATTAATACTTAAGAAAGGAAAAGCAAAAAAAAAAGAAGAAGAAGACTTAATTACCCCACTTCCAGAAACAGAAAGGTTATCTAGACCAAAATTAATTAGAAAGTATTGGTAGGCCACAAAACATATCTTAACAAATTAAAAATTAAAATCATAATGGGGAAAGGGTCAAAGGATGCCCTTTCTCACCAATCCTATTCAACATAGTACTGAGAATCATGACCACAGCAATCAGGCAAGAGAAAGAAATAAGAGGCATCCAAATAGAAACAGAAGAAGTCAAATGATCTTTCTGTGCAGATAATATGACTCTATTCCTAGAAAACCCCAGAGTCTCTTCCCAAAAGCTCCTTGATCTGATAAGCAACTTCAGCAAAGTTTCAGGATACAAAATTAATGTACAAAAAAAAAAAAACTATTTCAATATACCAACAACATCCATGCTGAGACCCAAATCAAGAACATAAACCCATTTACAATTGCTACAAAAGTAATAAAATGCCCAGGAATACAGCTAGAGAAGTAAAAGAACTCTACAATGAGAATTATAAAATGCTGCTTGAAGAAATCATAGATTTCAAAGACAAAAGGAAAAACACTCCATACTTATGGATAGAAAGGGTCATTATTGCTAAAAATGGCCATATTTCCCAAAGCAATTTACAGATTCATTGTTATTCCTATCAAACTACCAATTACATTCTTCACAGAATTAGAAAAATCTATTTTAAAATTCATATAAAACCAAAAAAAAAAAAAAAAAACAAAACCATTAGCCTGAATATCCAACACAATTCTAAGCAAAAATAACAAATCTGGAGGCATCACATTACCAATTTAAAACTATATTCCAAGGCTGCAATGACCAAAACAGAATGGTACTGGTAAAAAAGCAGACACGGAAACCAATGGAACAGAATAGAGAGTCCCAAAATAATGCTGCATACCTAAAAACATCTGATATTTGACAAACTTGACCAAATAAATAAAAATAAATAAATAAAACCATGGGGATAGGATTCCCTATTTACTAAATGGCACTGGGATAACTGGCTAGCCATATGCAGGAGATTGAAATTGAACTCCTTCCTTATACATATACATAAAGCAACTCAAGATGCATTAAAGACTTAAATGTAAAACCTAAAATTATAAAAACTCTGGAAAATAACCTAAGAAATACCATAATGAACCTAGGAACTGGCAAAAATTTCATGATGAACACGCCAAAATCAACTGCAACTAAACAATAGTTGACAAATCGGATCTAATTAAACTATAGCTTTACATAGCAAAGAAAACTATCAACAGAGTAAACAGAAAACTTTTAGAATGGAACAAAATATTTGCAAACTATGTATTCAACAAAGGTTGACTCTGTATCCAGACTCTGTAAGGAACTTAAGTGAATTTACAAGCAAAAACAATTCCATTAAAAAGTGAGCAAAGGGCATGAGTAGACACTTTGAAAAGAAGATATGGCCAACAAACATATGAAAAAGTACTCAGTCACTAACCGTTAGAGAAATGCAATTCAAAATGACATGAGATATTATCTCACACTATTCAGAATGGTTATTACTAAAAAGCAAAATAAATAAATAAATAAATAACAGATGCTGGCCAGATTGCAAAGAAAATGGAATGCTTATACACTGTTGGTGAAAACGTAAAATAGTTCAGCAATTTTGGAAAGTGTGATGATTCTTCAAAGAACTTGAAACAGAATTACCATTTGACCCAGCTATCCCATTATTGGATATATCCCAAAATAATATAAATCACTCTACCATAAAGACACACGCATGTGTATATTCATTGCAGCAGTATTCACAGTAGCAACGTCATAAAATCAATCTTAATGCTCATCAGTGCTAGAGAATGTGGTAGATATAAACCATAGAATACTATGCAGCCATAAAAAGAACTAAATCATGTTCTTTGCAGCAACATGATGGAGCTGAAGTCATGATCCTAAAACAATGAATGCAAGAACAGAAATCCATATACCACATGTGCTCACTTATAAGAGGGAGCTAAACAATGAGAAAAATAAACAAAAAAAGGAAAACAACAAACACTGGGGACTGCTTGAAGGTGAACAGTAGTAAAAGTGAGAAAATAAAAAAAGAATTACCTATTGGGTATGATGTTAATTACTTGAGCAATAAAATAATCTGTACACCACACCCTCATGACACAGTTTACCTTATAACAAACCAGCACTTATACCCCTCAATCTAAAATAAAAGTTAAAAAGATAATAGCAATAATAATAAATTAAAATTATCCAAGTGAATCAATTCCAGGAAAATTATCTTTAGTGTAGAAAATATACACAAAATTATTCACTGTATTGTTATTATTGTTATTTTGAGATGGAGTCTTGCTCTGTTGCCCAGGCTAGAGTACAGCTGTGTGATCTCTGCTCTTCCACCTTCCAGGTTAAGCAATTCTCCTGCCTCAGCCTCCCAGGTGGCAGGGATTACAGGCACCTGTCACCATGCCTGGCTAACTTTTGAATTTTTACTATAAACAGGGTTTCACCATGTTGGCTAGGCTGGTCTCAAATAAAAGTGACAACTTTTATTCATTGGTTGGTCAGGAATGTGTTGTTTTCCACATATTTGTGATATATAGATATATATATATATAGAGAGAGATATCCATATGTCAATGTAATACACATACATATATATATTTTTGATATCACATAACTACAAAGGATCATAAGAGATTACTGTGAACAATGTACACTAACAAATGGGATAACATAGCAGAAATGTATAAATTCCTAAAAAATAAATATTTCCTTTATTAGTTAGGGGGCTCCAAGATTTTTTTCTTTATAGATAGATAGATAGATAGATAGATAGATAGATAGATAGATATAAATATGTAATATATATATTTTTCTTTTTTCTTTATATATCTATGTCTATATCTATATCTATATATATAGATATGTCTATATCTATATATATATATAGAGAGAGAGAGAGAGAGCAAGAGAAATTTATTTATAGAAAGGAAAATAAATCTTGGATGCCCCAAACTACTAAGCTGAAAGAAAAAGTCAAGCTGGAAATTGCTTAGGGTAAACCTGCCTCTTGTCCTATTCAAAGTCATCCCTCTGCTCACTGAGATAAATGCATACCTCATTGCCTCCTTTGGAAAAGCTAATCAGAAACTCAAAAGAATGCAATCATTTGTCTCTTATCTACCTATGACCTGGAAACCCCCTCCCCACTTTGAATTTTCCTCCTGCCTTTGCTTCCAGTTGTCCCAGCTCTCTGGACCAAATGAATGTTCATCCTATATATATTGATTGATGTTTCACATCTTCCTAAAATAATAAAACCAAGTGGTACTTGGACCACCTTGGGCACCGGTTGACAGGACCTCCTGAGGCTGTGTCACAGGCACATACCCTTAACTTTGGCATAATAAACTTCCTAAATTGACTGAGACCTACCTCAGATATTTGGTGTTAACAATATACATGCACATGCACACACATACACACAAAATGAAATACTATTCAGCTCCCTCAAAAAGACATCCTGTTATTTGTGACTACACAGATGAAAGAGAAGAACATTATGCTAAGTAAATGAAACCAGAAACAGAAAGACAGATACTGCATTATCTCACTTATAAGTGGAATATAAATATGTCAAACCCCAAAAAACAGACAGTAAAATCATGATTGGCAAAGATCATCTGGGAAAGGGAATGGTGAAATGTTGATTAAGACATACCAATTTTTAGTTAGTAGTGATACATGCTGGATGTATATTGTACAGTAACAGCAATGTATTGTATACTAATAATTGGTAAGAGAGTATATGTTAAATATTCTCACCACAATAAAGGGAATTTGAAGTGATGGATATGTTAATTATCTTGAGTCAATCATTTCATGATGTATACATGTATCAAAACTCTACATTGTACAACATAAATATGAACAATTTTGGAAACTATACTTTAAAAAAGTCCCAAAAGGTTTTAACTACTGTCTAACAAGACTGCATTTTTATAGAGAGAAATAAATATAATGTCTTAAGAGTGGTCAATAAAGAAAATACCCAAAACAAATTTAAAATAAGAATAAATCCCAGAAAATTTCTCCAGATGTGAAACAATTTTCCATCTTTTTTTTTTTATTCTTAATCTCTTTTTAAATCTAAGACAGGTGTGTAAAAATCAGCATTGCTAATTTCTTGTCAAATGATTTCTGTCTAACACTGTTCTATATTTTTCTCAAGGTAAATTCAGTAACTGGAGTCAGGATGACTATAATGCTAGTAATTATTTCATATTTAAGCATGCCATTATGTGCAATTTCTGGTTTTGTTATGTGTATTCATTATTCCCAGTGACAGAAGTAAATGCTGAGGGATTGAGATGATAATCCCCATTAGCACAATGAAGATATACACAGATGGGAAGACTTCTTCACAATGGCATTGTAAGAATTAAGTTACACTGTAAATAGAAAATGCTTTGCAAATACAACATACAAAATCATCAGCATCTTCTTCTGAGTGCAGAAAAAATAACAGAATACTGCTTCCTAGAATCTGAAATTGTATTTAAAGAGAAAAAATAGAGGTCAGATCACAGAGAGAAAGGGAAATTTATAATGCTTATTCAAATTTTGCAACTGACTGATGTAAATATTTTCTACATAGTTTTCATAAACTGCTTAAATTCTAGCCTTCAGTTTTGTTGATATAAAGAAACAAAGATGATACTTGCTATCCAACTATGCCAAAGCTTTTAAGTTAAAAATCTATTCTGATTGATGTACTGGGTTGTTGGATTAAGGAAAATGCTTTATGGACACAATATGTACACAATATGTACACTAGATAGGCTTATATCTGAATTGGTTTAACTTCTAGAAAAAATTAACTATCTTGACTAGTAATATAATTTTAAATTTAATGTTATCTTTATTGTCCAAATGTTCATGAAATTAATTCATCCTATGAGAATAGTGAGAATATAATACTTCACTATTTTGAAGTAGGTTATATTTCCTAATTTAATACTCAGTGACTTAATTATTATCATTGTTGATTCCTCATATTGACCACTCATTATATGCCAGTCATTAGTGTTCTCATATAGTGCTAAGGAATTGTTTATACATGTTTCAAATAACTAATTTCTACAACTTATATATAACTTATATAAAAAACAATTTTTAGAGAGTCTAGGGTAGGTTTGGACTTTTGGTAATGGTGGTGTATTTAGTTGTTTAGCTCTTCTGCATATTACAATTATGAACTCTAAAACAAAATATAAAAATACACTATCTGATGGCATTAAGTGTAACCTAAAACCAGCAGAACCTGGCTAAGGGCCAACATTGGGAAGAAAGGAATGACCCTAAGTGAATTTCCTATTTTTTTAATCAATTTTTGCTGAAGGAAATCTCCAGTGAGCACCTATGACAGGCAGCTAGAACTTGGATAGAATTGACAAACTTAATGACTTTGGGAATTAGAGGACAGATATCAGGGTACCACAACAGCTGGAATGTGAGGAGTGGAATTTTACAAAGAAAAAAGTTATAGGGAAGTGATTCCACATTCTGCACATAAACTTTTCCCAGATCTCTTGCAGATCCCTGCTCTATGAATGAATTTGGGCAAACTTCAAGCAGGCTAACAAATTATATTGAACAGAACATTGGTTTCAATGGCTGCATCTTACATACAAGATGAAATTTGGAGTTTGAGTTCAGCCAAGATAACTGTCAGTTAAAAAAAACAAAACCCTAATACTCCTCAGAGAAAAATGACAAGATCTAGAGTCTATAAAATTATTACCCATAATGTCTGATATATAATTCAAAATGTCTAAAAAACATATCAAAAATTTAAGAACATGATCCACACTCAGAAAGGAAATCAAGGAATGAACAACTCTAAAATACTGATACATTGGAATAGATGAACTTGGATCTATAATAAATGGAATCTATGAAAAAGAACCTACCAAAACAAAATAATCTGGAATAAATAATATAATAGCTGTATTTTTTTTTTTTTTTACTGGAGCATCTAGGTAATTTTCTACATTCACATGCTTGCTATTTGCCATATCTAAGATACAAATTAGGTTTGTCTGATTCAAAAATTCATGCACTTTACTACAAATTCATGTTGTTTTCCAATAAAGTGTATTATATTATATTATATCCTATTGTTCATATGTGGAAACCGAGACTTGATAAATTAAATATGCTAGGTAATAAGGATAGAAGATTTAATAAGAGAGAAATGCTCAGTGTAGCTTACAATTCAGTGAGGGTATTCAATGCTTAATAGAGGCTTCCAGTGATTATTTAATTACAATAATGGTAACTGCAATTGTAAAACATATAAAAAAGTTTGTAAAAAATGGTGACTTAACTTAGAGAGCTTTGTACATGATACCTGCTGCTTCTCAGTATGAAGTTAAACAGTATTTCTCCAAAATATGACACTCTTTAAGAACTCAGATGTAATATTATCCTGTTCAGTAAGTGGATATTTAATCTAACAGTCCTTAAGGAAATAATTTATCTTTGTTGCTATTGTATACTCAGTGGAACCATACCAGATTACCTATACATAAGGCACAATAATATAAAAGAGGGCTATCTGTGGAAAATGGAACACTGTAAAAGAAATTGTAATGACTTTGAAGTACTATGATTACAAAAGTAGTAGTTTGGATCATATTACTGCAAAAGAAAAGTATCAGATTTAGACATCTACTATATTGATGATCTCCAGTGTGCACTTCACTGTACAAAGCAGGCATAGAACAATGAATTAGTCTTAAAAAAAATAAACAGTGGACATCATATTGAAGGAATAAAAATGTGTTTTTATTTCTCTCTAATCCAACCACACTTTGTAGCATTTACATTGACCCAAGATGTAGTACAGTCATTGATAAAATTGAAACCACTGATCTCTGAAACTTCTATTTATGTAACTACTTTATGTGTCATCTTAATTTATTATAATTAATATCAAAATCTTATACCCTGCTCCTAATGTCCTAAGGAACAATATTTTTCTACAAACAACAGTGAAATTCTTAAGTAAAAATGCCATTGTCATTTGAACCTGTATTTATTGTATTAGAATACGTAGCAATACTCAAACATTTTAGGATACCTTAATTCACAAAACTGATCAATCACCTCAAATGCAACCTCTTTCACTTTATAACTTTTTACAAATTTCATTTCCTAGCCATCCTCTCCTCCAGGAGTTAACAAGATGTATACTGAGTGGTAGAACTGTCCAGGCATTTCTGTGTTCAAGGAAATAAACGTCTCATATTTTCTTAATAACTATCCTATCATCAGTTATTTAAGCTATATCTCTTTGTTTTCTTTCTCCCAGGAAATCCAAAAAAAGCTTTCTGCCCATTAAAGATTTCACACCACATAAAAATAAAAAAAAAATGGGAAATCTTAAATCATTTTAGCTATTATTGTCATCTTATTTTGTTTATATCCCCTTTCTGATTTCCTTCTGGAAGATATTACTGGTACTCTACATTGCATACCTGCATTAAGGCCTTTTTAACTTAAGTAATCTTGTTGACCCAAGTTATTTTCCAAACATTTTAGAGGTTTATCATAAACAGCAAATATTTATGAAAAATCCCTTTGTATTTCACCTGGTAGGTCTACATGGTTGCTTATATTCTGAGAAAGATAATGTTAACTAACAAATATTTTACTAAATTGTGTAAATTTAATGGACACTTATGTCTACTATATGTCAGATACTGTTCTAGGGTGATTTATAAATATTGATACAATAAATCATATTGTTGCTATTAAATGATGTCAATTAACAACATTCAAGAAAACTCATACTATATATAAATAGATAATAATTATTATAAGGGTGCCTTAAATGCAAAACTTTGGGGATTTCTTCTTTCCTGTTGATACATTGAGTTTTCTTTTCAATAATTATTAAAGAGATAAAAGGAAAGGAGATAAGAGCACTTGGTTCACAGTAGTTCTACAGAGTTGTCAATTACTTCCAAGGATCAATGCTTGTCTTATTATACTGTTGACAATAATGCAAGGCCTCTCAATAATGCCAAAACAGCTCTAAAGTGCCAACATTGGTTTCACATTTTTCTATTTCTAAAACAAGGGTGGTGAAAGTTTTGGACGCCAGAAAAAAATCTGTCAACTCCCTCACCAGCAGCTGTCACCTGTAGTTAATCTTTTTATTTCTATTTGTGTATTCCCCCTCACACCACTCTATCTCCCACACACTATGTCACCATCTGCCACCACATTTTCATGCATCCAATTGACCTCTCCAAACATGGCCCTGCCATCATTTTCAGTAAGTCAGGCTTCAGTAAGTCAGTGATGGCAGTGTCCTTTGAAAATGAAACTACTTATTTCATAATTGAAAGAACTTAATATTTACTCACTTTGTCTAGACACAAAATGTTTTTTTAAGTGAAGGTGCAATAGCTATTGGGCTCACAGCATGTTCTATCAACTAAGAAAAATGTATTTAAATGTGAATCCTGTATATCTCCAGAAATAAAGGCAACAAACTTTTTTTTTCCTCACAAGAACTCATAACAAATGAGAAACAATGCAAATGTTAATAAAATGTAGTTAGTGTGGTGAAGACAGCTAACATCTGAGCACATTTAGTTTGGCTCTCCTTACATAAAATTATACTTTTCATTTCCAACCTCCTGTTAAATGTCATATGACCAGTTCTGACCAGTTCATTGTAAGGACACATGCATTATTCTGGGCTGATGTCTTTTGGAGTACTCAACGTCTCAGGGTGAATTTAATTACCATAGCATAACCTAGCCTATCCTGATTAAAACCATAGGTCACAAATAATAGTAGAGTTAATCTGTCTTATCTATCACCCTTTTTTCACACATCCTCCATACTGAGGATTTTAATGATTGACTTCAGTTTTTCAATCATTCTGCAGATCCACTTGTGATTGGTTACTAGAAAAGCCCTGAACTTTTCTATTATGTCAGTTTTCAAAGGATATGACTCTCTTTACATTTAGGCTAGCTGAAGGGACATATTAAGGAAAATTTATGCAGGTTTCCTCTGGTCCTTTGCTGTCAGGCAGAGGAGACCCACAATCATAAGTGAAGAACTTTCTCTGGAGGAAGCACAAGAGACAGAAGGCACTGACAGCACTGTCTTGTGTGACAAAAGAGGCTGAGGAAACAGAAGACCAATGTAAAGACCTCAAGACCCACACTTCTTCCACATTTTGATCAGAGACTAAAGTATAACCATTGGAGAGAACACTGGCAGAGACAGAACTGTTTTCTGAAGACAATATTGAATGTTTCTCTTTTCTTAAAAAGGATATACATAAAGTGAGTTTGGAAAGGTTCCCAGATTGCACATCTGCCTGTCTAAATTACACCTGAGAAATAGCAACCAAACAGATGGAAGTGAGAAGGATTAGGGAACAGCTTTCTTTGGATTTTATTTGCCTGTAATGACAATGGCTTACACTCTCTACAACAAAGGGTCTTCAGGCTGGCAGACAGTCTTGTAAATATAAACTGCAACACCTGTGTGTCAAACAAGTAGATATAGGTGCAATCCTGAATTTTTACACAAGCAGGATACACGTTGCTGAGTTAGACACATGCACATCCTTGTAACTCTCACTGTCTCTTTTTTAAATCACTATAATGTAGAACATAATATGACATACTTTATTGATGGTGTTAAAAACAATTGCTCTCTGCTAGATTGGGGAAGGGTTTGGTCTGTCAGATTCCAATTCTATGTTTTCTCCATTTCTGCTTATTCTTTCCCCCTCATCTTTCTGTGATTTCTCTCCTAATTATAATACACCATTAAATGGAATGGAAATGTTGGAAGCAGTCTTAATGGTCAAAATGAATTTCTTTCCTTTTCTCTAAACCTTCAGTGGTTTGGTATGTTGAGCAGTTCAAAAGTTTTTAACAATCTTAATATTACTGAAAATATGCAAATAAAATTGAAATAATTAACATGCCATTTTAAAAAAATGACAGGTAAAATTGTATATACTTGATATTTAAGGGAAAGATAATATGAGGAAGTAATACATTGCCATTTTTAAAAAACGACAAGTAAAATTGTATATACTTGATATTTAAGGGAAAGATAATATGAGGAAGTAATACATTGTGGCTAGTAGTTTTTTTAATTGTTTCATCACTTCAGTGAATCAACAGTTTAAGACTGAGCTAGACAGCAATAGTAAGAGGTAGACAATAAATTAACCTACATTGTGAAATAATCTTCTACCTTTAAGTTGAACCCTTGATCGTTGTTTCACTTAATCATATATCGTGTTATTGATTAGTCTTCATAGATCTCATACACACAATTTGTTAGTTAATATTATTTTTCCCTATCTATATGGTCAATAACAATTTATGCAAAATATGCTAGAAATGTAAAATACAATGGGATCTAAAATGAACAACTAAATAGTATTCTGATTAATTGTGACCATGAAATCTACCTTATAAACAGAGAATAGTGTTTCATGATTCTCTATAAATTGTGAAATAGTGTAGAATAATCATTTTAAATTAAATCTAACACATCTCTTAGTCACAAAAGGTATTACTTCACTCTGACAAATCTTAAAAATGACATAGGCATTTTATATTATTATTTGATATAGTATAATAACATAAATTGTACTTTCTAGTAGAAATATGCTTTATAACAGAAAGCAAAATTAAATTATCTAGTAAATTATTCAATTTAGTTTAAAAACTTGGGTCCTTTGATCAGTATGGTTATAGATAACTGATTTGACTAAATTTATGACACAGAAAAGCTTGTTTTACCATCATTTAAAGAGATTCTGTATGAATCAAACAGGAAGGTCAAAGAAACTTTGATTACAATTTACCACAGCTCATTATATGTCAATACTGTGAGGAGAGGGCATTAAAGTACATCACAATCACTTATTATATATCTGTTAACTTCTATTGGACTAAATAAGATAAAGACACAACAAATATAACTGACAAGTTTCTTAAAAATTCCAGCACACAAAAGTTATGCATACGTACACAGATATTTTCATGGGACTAACTTAAAAGCAGCTGAATTACACACACATAAATGCACTTAAATACACCCAATACACACACACACACACACACACACACACACACATACACACACACGTTGAACAATATCACTGTGGTTTATTGTGTTTTTTTTTGTAGGGAGGGGCGGTAAGGTATTGCTCTGTTGCCCAGGCTGAAGTGCAGTGGGATGCTCATAGCTCACTGCAGCCTCCAACTCATAGTCAGAGTTCACAGCATCCTCAAACTCCTGAGCTCAAGTGATTATACCCTCTCAGCATCCCAAAGCACTGAGA